>LR812521.1:8119653-8284653 GCA_903798195.1 Danio kyathit
CACACACACACAAATGCACATTCACCACAAACATTCGCAAAACACATGCGTACACACAGCACATTAAAAACAGCCCACATTCACACATACATACACAAAACACACACACACACACACACACACACACACAGAACACGCACACAGACACAATACACACATACAAAAGAACAAAGACACACACACGCACAGAGACACACACACCACATAACACACGCATACACACACACACAAAGATGCACACACACACACCACACACAAGCACACGCACACACATACAAAAAAAACCCAAACACAGACACATCACACGGGCAACACACCACACGCACACAGACAGACATGCACAGAGACAGACACACACTACATAACACACACAAGCACACGCACATGCAAAAAAACACACATACACGCACATACAGACAGAAACACATACACAGAGACACACCACATAACACACACTCACAAACAAAACACAGAACACGCACGCACACACACACATAAAACACAAACATACACATACATGCATGCTGGGGCACACACGCATGCATATAGACACACACACACAACACATAACACGCATACAAACAGACACACATATGCACACATACACAGACACACAATACATAAGGCATGACACACACACATTGATAAACACACAGACAAAACACACGGCACATGTGGGCACACTCATTTAACCGTGTCTTACCAGCAGAGCCGCATACTGCTTCTGAAGAGCAGACGAGTTATCCTGGGAGAAACAACAGATCAACATGTTTATTTACTGTATGATCTCCTGTGTGTGTGTGTGTGTGTGCGTGCGTACAGGTTTAGCTATACCTGTAAGTGGTCATTTTACTGCTCCACACTAATTAAAAGTACTTATAAATTGGGCAGAACATGTTTTAATTAGTATCTAATGATGTGCAGCTGTTTCTGTGAGGGTTGGTTTAGGGTTCAGGTTGGGGCTAGGGGTAGGCCATAGTCACCATTGACCTGATAGAAAAACAATGGAAGTCTATGTAATGTCCTCACAGAAGAAGTATAACCCTGTGTGTGTGTGTGTATACAGGTTTAGCTATACTTGTAAGTGGACATTTTACTACTGCTCACTAATTAAAAGTGCTTCTAAATCGGCGTGTGTGTGTGTACATACTGGTTTTGGTGGTTTACAAGGACAGTTTTCTGTATAAAGACATGCGTATGACCTAGTTTTAATCTACTATGGGGTTTATGAGGACATGTAGGATGTCCTTGTAATCCAAAAGGTTTAAAATCATACTTAAAGAGGTCTTTTGACATTAAAAATGTTGCCTCGGGTTTTCTGTGAGGGTTGAGTTTAGGGACAGGGACATATAATATGTGGTTTATACTGTATAAAATACATTAGGCTACAGAAAGTCCCTTTAAACCACCAAAACTGACCCCACTATCCTCCGGGCTGTGTGGTACTCCTCTATCTGCACAAGCATTTCCCATGTCTTTATACAGAAAACTGTCCACGTAAACCACCAAAACAAGTACACACACACGAATACACGGAGGTTTGTGTCACTATCTTAGTGAGGACATTTCAGTATATGCACTTTCATTGTTTATCTCTCAGGTTAACGATAGAGACTATGGCCTACCTCTAGCCCTAACCTCAACCCTAAACCTCTTGTACTCTATTAAGGTGGTTTACAGAGACGCACCTCATGTCCCTGTAATTCAAAATGCTTTAAAATCATAGTTAACAGGGTCTTTTGAAATTAAAATCTTGCCACGGGTTTTCTGGCGGGTTACCAGTTTTTTTATTTTGGTTTAGGGGTAGGGCCATACAATAAGTGTTTTTTACAGTATAAAGTACATTATGACCATGGAGTGTCTCTGTAAACCATGTGTATATGTGTGTGTGTGTGTGTGTCACTGACTCCGCTGTCCTCCAGGGCTCTGTGGTACTCCTCTATCTGCTTGTGCAGGATGTTGTGTTGAGCGATCTGCTTCTCCACATCAGTCAGAGTCGGGCCGTAAGCCTCGTCCTGCAGGAGTTTCTGAAATGCACACATACACACAGAGATAAATCAGGCTCTTGATGTTTCTTCACATCTATGTTTTGCTTTCTGGTTTCTTTAAAGCAGCCGTTTTCAATCTTTCAGACATGCAAATATGATCATGCTAATGCTGTAAAATGTGAACGCTTACGCAGTGTTATGCAGTGTTATATCATCAAAAAATAAGGAAAAGCTTTAAAATAAGGGTTCATTTGTTAAAATTACTAATAGTTTTCTACATTCTTCCTCTAGACACATCCAGAAAAGCCACCGTCGTTCATCTATGCAGACAGAGGAGTCTCAAAAATAAGACATTTACAAAATAAATCACACACGGAGAGCACAACTCACAATAACAAAATACAATCTGTAAATTCAAAAAATCTAATTTATCTGAGGAAATATTTATGCTTTTTACTTGTGAAATCAGGAATTGAGTTTTAAACTTATGAATTAGATTTGCATATTTATGAATTGTGCTTTTTTATATACGAATTTGATTTGCATATTTATGAATTGTGCTTTTTTATATACGAATTTGATTTGCATATTTATGAATTGTGTTTTTTTAATTTACGAATCCCATTTGCATATTTAGCAATTGTGTTTTTACTGACGAATTGGATTTGCATACTTACGAATTGTTTTTATTTACAAATTGGATTTGCATATTTATAAATTGTTTTTTTATTTCCAAATCTGATTTGCATATTTATTAATTGTGTTTTTTAAATTACAAATTGGATTTGTATGTTTATGAATTGTGTTTTGAATTTATGAATTGGATTTGCATATTTACGAATTGGGTTTTTAATTGTGTTTTTTATTTACGAATTCGATTTGCATATTTGTTAATAGTTTTTTAAATTAACAATTGTATTTGCATATTTATGAATTGTTTTTTATTTACGAATCCGATTTGCATATTTATAAATAGTGTTTTTTAAAATACAAATTGGATTTGCATATTAATGAATTTTGTTTTGAATTTATGAATTGGATTTGCATATTTATCAATTGTGTTTTTAATTTATGAATTGGATTTGCATATTTATCAATTGTGTTTTTAATTTACGAATTGGATTTGCATATTTATGAATTGTGTATTTTATTTAAAAATCTGATTAGCATATTTACCAAGTGTGTTTTTAATTTACTAATTGGATTTGCATATTTATGAATTGTGTTTTTTATTTACAAATCCGATTTGCATATTTATGAATTGTTTTTTAAATTACAAATTGGATTTGCATATTATTGAATTGTGTTTTGAATTTATGAATTGGATTTGCATATTAATGAATTGTGTTTTGAATTTATGAATTGGATTTGCATACTTACGAATTGTTTTTTTATTTACAAATCTGATTTGCATATTTATCAATTGTGTTTTTAACTGACGAATTGGATTTGCATACTTACGAATTGTTTTTTTATTTACAAATCTGATTTGCATTTTTATGAATTGTGTTTTTTAAATTACAAATTGGATTTGTATGTTTATGAATTGTGTTTTGAATTTATGAATTGGATTTGCATATTTACGAATTGGGTTTTGAAGCTATGAATGGGATTTTGTAAATGTGAACTGTGCTGTGCATGTATGACTTTCATTGGTAAACGTGTTATTTTTGAGGCTGATCTGGCTCCATACTCATCTACCACTTGAGTAGAAATCAACATATGTTGCCAGATTGAGGTAAAAAATGCTTAAAGAATTTAATATTTTGTCAAATGTGTGAGGTGATGAGCGTCATACAACATCTGGCAACTTGAAGCACAAAAAGTGCTTATTTTGTCCATGTTTGTCAAGTTGCCAGATGTTGCATGAACCTCAAATACAAAACAAAAGGGGAAAAGCAAATAACAAATTTGGAGGGTGGCGGGAAATGTGTGTAAAATACGGGAGACAGATCTGAATCTGAATACTGGACTGTTTCAATTCACTAGAACTTCATCTGCGTTAAGCTGCTTTGACACAATCTACATTGTAAAAGTGCTAGAGAAATAAAGATGAATTGAAATGGAAAGGGCAGTGTTGGCGGGCACGGTCGACACCTCTAACTGTGTGTTTTTCTTTCTCTTTAGTCTTTCTTTCACAGATGCTGCTCACCTGTTTGTCGCTCATCAGTTTGCTCCAGTCCACTCCGGGCGGCAGGTAGAGTTCATGAAGCTGCCCGTACAGATGCCTGTATGTGCCGCAGTATTTGGACCAGCGATCGTGAAGGTTACTCACACTACACACACACACACACACACACACACGTTAGCACTCAGAAACAGCTCTGATTAGTAACGTGTTTAGTGTTTTCTTCACTCACTCGCGCTCGATGACACTGGCCTGCGGGTGCTGGAGCTTCTTGACTTTGCTGACGTCCATGAACAGATCCTTCAGCAGCATCTCAGCCTGAGACAGATTCTCAGCGGCCGGACCCTGCTGTCTGAGAGGAGAGCCCCTGCGCTCGTTCTCCAGGTCCTGAACACACACACATTTCAGAACTCAAAACTTTCTGATTAATCTAAAATCATCTTATACTGAAGCAATCTGTTGTGGAATGAGACTCTTTATACCGTAATAATGTGGCTTAACTTCACCTCCACTTACTTTTGAATCAATTCCTGTTTAGCTCCGCCCACTACTTCTACATCACTTTTCTGTTTAGCTCCACCCACTACTTCAGCATCGCTGCCTGTTTAGCACCACCCACTAATTCTACATTGCTGCCTTTTTAGCTCCACCCACTACTTCTGAATCGCTGCCTTTTTAGCTCCACTCACTACTTCTGAATCACTGCCTTTTTAGCTCCACCCACTACTTCTGAATCACTGCCTTTTTAGCTCCACCCACTACTTCTGAATCACTGCCTTTTTAGCTCCACCCACTACTTCTGAATCACTGCCTTTTTAGCTCCACTCACTACCTCTGAATCACTGCCTTTTTAGCTCCACCCACTACTTCTGAATCACTGCCTTTTTAGCTCCACCCACTACTTCTGAATCACTGCCTTTTTAGCTCCACCCACTACTTCTGAATCGCTGCCTTTTTAGCTCCACCCACTACTTCTGAATCCCTGCCTTTTTAGCTCCACCCACTACTTCTGAATCACTGCCTTTTTAGCTCCACCCACTACTTCTGAATCGCTGCCTTTTTAGCTCCACCCACTACTTCTGAATCCCTGCCTTTTTAGCTCCACCCACTACTTCTGAATCACTGCCTTTTTAGCTCCGCCCACTGCTTCTGCGCATTCTTAAGCCGCGGTCACACTGGACTTTGCTCCCCATAGACTTCCATTCATACGCACGCAAATGCGTCAGACCGGAAACGCAGGGTTATGCGTCGAGTTTTGCATTTCACTGCGATGCAAAGTTCAAGCTAGATGAACTCTGACCTGCGAAATCGCATCACTTGACTGCGTGAGACCAATCCAGGACCAAAACATGACCTCTTTGGACAGGAATTTAAAACATGGAGCAATCGCTCGCTTTTTTTAATGTCTAATCATCTTGTTTAATCCCGCCCCTTTTCGCAGCGCCGTACAACAGAATTTCGCAAGCTCAAACTCTAGTGTGACCGTGGCTTTACCTGTTTAGCTCCACCCACTACTTCTGAATCGCTGCCTTTTTAGCTCCGCCCACTGCTCCTGAATCGCTGCCTGTTTAGCTCCACCCACTGCTTTTACATCACTGCCTGTTTAGCTCCGCCAACTACTTCTACACATTCTTGCCTGTTTAGCTCCGCCCATTACTTCTACATTGCTGCCTGTTTAGCTCCACCCACCACTACTACATTGCTGACGGTTTAGCTGTCCACTATTAATGCATTGCTGCCTGTTTAGCTCCACCCATTACAACAACACTTTCTTTTTAGCTCCACCCACTACTTAATTAGCACTGTCTGTTTAGCTCTGCCCATTACAACACCACTTTCTGTTTAGCTCCACCCACTACTTAATTATCATTGTCTGTTTAGCTCCGCCCATTACAACACCACTTTTTGTTTAGCTCCACCCACTATTTAATTATTGTCTGTTTAGCTCCACCCACTACTTAATTATCACTGTCTGTTTAGCTCCGCCCATTACAAAACCACTTTTTGTTTAGCTCCACCCACTATTTAATTATTGTCTGTTTAGCTCCGTCCACTACATCAACATCACTTTCTGTTTAGCTCCACCCACTACTTCAACATCACTGTCTGTTTAGCTCCACCCACTACTTCAACATCACTTTCTGTTTAGCTCCGCCCACTATTTTAACATCACTGTCTTTTTAGCCCTGCCAACTACTGCATTTCTGCCTGTTTAGCTCCGCCCACTATTTCTACACATTTTTGCTTGTTTAGCCCCGCCCACTACTTCAACATTGCTGCCTGTTTAGCTCCGCCCACTGCTTTTGCATCGCTGCCTGTTTCAAACACACGCACAGAAGTTGCGCTGTCCTGCAGAACTTTTTCAAATGTTTAAGTATGCAAACGGTTAGCCAATCAGCAGTGGGCATCTAGAATTCACACCACACCTGCTCTTTGACATGTAAATTATGATATGTTTATGTTAAAGTCATTATGACATTGTATGGACCTGAGAAGACCTGTGTTTGTTTGTGTGTGTGTGTGTGTGTGTGTTTGTTTCTGTATGTGTGTGTACGTATGTGTCTGACCTCCTCCAGCAGTTTGTCGGCCAGCAGGATGTTCTTCTCCACCTGATCTGCGCTCTGCTGTAAACGCGTGACCAGAGACAGCAGGTCGTTCACCTGCGCCCTGAAAACACACACACACACATTGAGTTTACACAGTTAATAGTGACGCTCCATAGCTGTAATGATGTTTATACTGTACATTTGGTCAACACAATAAACACACAGACACACACTCAGACACAGGGCTGTCCCTAAAGGGGTGAAAGATGGTAACATGTATAGGGGTCCCCACAAAATCCAGCAGTTATACTATATAGGCCCCTGGTCTGTGCAATTTGATGTGCAGTATTTCTGCTCTTTGCCTCTCCCCTATTACAAACACACACACACACACACACACACACACACACACACACACACACACACACACACACACACACACACACACACACACACACACACACACACACACTTGTACAGCTATATTTATGGGCTCCCCATAGACACAATGGTCATGAGAACCAATAAATGTCCCCACAAGGTCAAAATGTACTGGTATTGCTATATTTGTAGGGACATTTGGTGCCCACAATGTAAGGAACACAAGGTAGAGACACACACACTCTGTCTTTCCCTCTTTTTCTCAAACACACACACCCACAGACACAGTCAGCAGTGTGTCAGGTGGTTTGTCAACTTCATCTGAATTCAGCTGAATGAGTGTTTCATCCAGCGCCAGCATCACTTCTGCATCCATCAGTCTGTCGCTTATGTGTGTGTGTGTGTTCAGTCACTCCTGCAGGCATTGTTGAGAGCTTCACACCCTGCCGACACACACACACACAAACACACACAGACAGCGGGGTGTGTTTGAGCCTCTGGAACTCCAGGAATTGCTCCTCCTTCTTGAGGAATCTCCTCACCCTGACATGCGGGATGATGACACACACACACGCGCACACACACACACACACACACCTGACAGTGCTTACACATAAAACGCTTGACATTTCTGAGAATGAATCTTGAAGGCGTGTGTGTTAACTTGTTTTCCGTACATTATGGGGACCAAATGTCCCCACAAGTATAGCAATACCAGTCAATTTTGACCTTGCAGGGACATTTATTGGTCCTCATAAGGAAAACGGCTCCTGAATCAGACAGAATGAAGTGTTTTGAAAGTGTAAAAGTGCAGATTGTTTGCTGGTTTAGGGGTAGAGTTGGAGAAGAGGACACAATATACAGTCTGTACAGTTCAAACATCATTACGTCTATGAGGAGAGCCCATAAAGATAGCTATACAAGTGTGTGTGTGTTCACATCTGTAAAGTTACAACAGAGCCAGTATTTACAGTGCATGTACAAAAGTACACATAAAAAATGACCTTTTACAAGCTGAAAAACTTCTTGAAGAGTTCACACTTAGCTGATGATTGATAAAGCGTGCTTGCCATGCTGTCCCAGGAGAGAGCCCTGAGCTTATGAGATCCTCGAGCCCTGGGCTCCCTCCCATTTAGCAGGGCGAGAGGGGAGCTTGAGCTCAGGTAGATCTCGATAAACTCCCCTGACTTGCTTCTGGCTAATGACAGATAAAGAGATGGCTATAGAGAGATATACAGCTTAATAAGAGCTTGAGGGAAACCCACGGGAGGACAGGGAGAACAAGCAAACTCCACACAGAAATGTTGACTTGTTCAGAAGGGACTTTAACCAGTGACATTCTTGCTGTGAGGCAACAGTGCTAATCACTGGGCAGGCGTGTTGCGGGTTCTTCAAGATAAAGATACTGAGGTATGAAACTCTGGTTATTTATAGTGTGTTAGGATTCGTCTGATTGGTGAATCATGTGTTAGCTAATGAGGGACCAGCTGTGGTCAATCATAAGCACGGGATCCACTCGAAATTAGTTTAGCAGGGTTTCTGCAGGTTTCATCAAGTCAAATTTAAGTTTTTTTAAGACCCTTTTAAGAGCACCAAGAGTTACATTTTAGATGTATACAGGGTTAAACCCTAAGGATTTTCTCTAATGGCTCTGTATTAACATGAGCAATCGTGTAATTGTTTAGAATTAAAATTGTATTTGGGGGTTTTGCTGTAAAAATGTCTAACAGCTGTTGTGAATTGTATCTCTTCGCGATAAAAAAAAACTTAAATATAAAAAAATAAGGTTTTATTGAGATGTATTGATGGAGATTGGCCCAATTGAGTAGTTTACATATTTTTATATCAAAATTAAGACCGGTTTAAAATTATTTAAAGACCTAAAACACAATATTTCAGTGAATTTTAACCCTAAAATTTAGTTTTGGAAGTTTTTGACTTTTTAAGACACCCTATTTATAGATAAAAATCACAAAGGGCTGAGGGAAAATAGTATGGTTTAAAATTCATGCAGTGGTCACGTTTATAATTTAGGAATTTCTATACATATTTAAACACACATTCACACACAATATGAAAAATAAATGAGGCTGTACGCCATATTTGAACCTCTCAAAATGACTTTTTCAGATTGTATGCAGTGCTGATTTTGATGATTTAACAATATAAATGTGAGAAAGTCGTAAGCTCATAGATTTTATTCATGTTAAATTAATAATAACGTGAAAGTACAATATTGTCAAGTTTTGCCTAAGTCATTTAATTTTTAATATAAAAGATATGATGCGGTCACATCCGGGAAGGAAGAAGTTGCGTCATGAAGAGGGAAGCGAGACAGTTTTTTGACCGTGTAATATAGTTCAGTTAAGTTGTTTTTAAAACTTTGTTCGAAACGACATCGCTGGACTGTCTTATGATACTCGCGTTCAAATCCTGCTTATTCAAAGAGAGAAATAAGACAAGTGACGGATTGATGGCACAAACAATAAATAATAATAATAATAATAATAAAATAATAATAATAAAATAATAATAAATAATAATAATAATAATAATAATAATAGTAATAATAATAAAATAATAATAATAATAAATATTAATAATAATAAATAATAATAATAATAATATAATAATAATAATAAAATAATAATAAAATAATAATAGTAATATAATATTAATAATAAAATAATAATAATATAATAATAATAATAATATTAATAAATAATAATAATAATAATAATAATAATAATAATAATAATAATAATAAAATAATAATAAATAATAATAATAATAATAATAATAATAAAATATTAATAAATAATAATAATAATAATAATAATAATAATAATAATAATAAAATAATAATAAATAATAATAATAATGCTATAATAATAATAATAAAATAATAATAATAATAATAATAATAATAATAAATAATAATAATAATAAAATAATAATAATAATGCTATAATAATAATAATATTAATAAATAATAATAATAATAATAATAATAAAATAATAATAATAAATAATAATAATAATAATAATAATATAATAATAATAAAATAATAATAAAATAATAATAATAAAATAATAATAATAATAATAATAATAAATAAAAAAATTATAATAATAATAATAGTAATAATAAAATAATAATAATAATAATAATAATAAATAAAAATAATAATAATAATAATAATAATAATAATAATAAAATAATAATAATAATAATAATAATAATAATAATAATAATAGTAATAATAAAATAATAATAATAATAATAATAATAAATAATAATAATAATAATAATAATAATAAAAATAATAATAATAACAATAATAATAAAAATAATAATAATAATAATAAAATAATAATAATAATATAATAATAATAATATTAATAATAATAATAATAAAATAATAATAAATAATAATAATAATAAAATAATAATAATAATAATAATAATAATAATAATAAATAAAAATAATAATAATAATAATAATAATAATAATAGTAATAATAATAATAATAATAATAATAATAATAAAATAATAATAAATAATAATAATAATAATAATAATAATAATAATAATAATAATAATAATAATAATAAATAAAAATAATAATAATAATAATAATAATAATAGTAATAATAATAATAATAATAATAATAATAATAATAAAATAATAATAATAATAATAATAATAATAATAATAACAATAAAAATAATAATAATAATAATAATAATAATAATAATAATAATAATAATAATAATAATAATAGAGTTACTTAAGTAAAAAATATTTGTCAGAATTCAGGAACGGACATATTCATAAGTGGAAAATGAATGGTTTAAAGACTTTTATATATACATACACACATTTCTTACAAGTTTTCACAAGTGAACAACAATTTCAGATTCATATTCTGGAAATATTAATAACAGACAGGGTGGCACGGTGGCTCAGTGGTTAGGACCGTCGCCTCACAGTAAGAAGGTCGCTGGTTCGAGTCCCGCCTGGGTCAGTTGGCATTTCTGTTTGGAGTTTGCATGTCCGTGTTGGCGTGGGTTTCCTCCAGGTCCTCTGGTTTCCCCCACAGTCCAAACACACGCACTATAGGGGAATTAAATAGACTAAATTGGTCGTAGTGTATGAGTGTGTGTGCGCAAATGAGTGTGTGTGGGTGTTTCCCAGTACTGGGTTGCGGCTTGAAGGGAATCCGCAGCGTAAAACATATGCTGGAATAGTTGGCGGCTCATTCCGCTGTGGCGACCTCTGATGAATAAAGGGACTAAGCTGAAGGAAAATGAATGAATAGTGGACAGATAAATTAACCCTTTATTTGGTGAAGAATCTACTGTAGTAACTTCATGAACATGGATAACAATATCATTTTGTTGAAGTCATAAGGGTCTTTCGAATGAGTGCCCTATAAAGTGCCCTATAAAGGGTTAAATACATGCGTAAGAGAACTACAGTTACAATTATTATCAGTTAAGAACAAGATTTGTTGACGTGATTAAAAGGTGAAACTGGCATGACAGAGTTTGAGTGACTAACAGCGGCAACACACACACACACACACTGTGGTCAAACAGAGCGAGATTTTCTTCATTCAGTTGAAACAATTCACAATCAGTGACGCAGCGACATGTATCTCACACACACACACACACACACAAAGACTGATGCTTTAAACAACACACCCATAGTGATCCTGCAAATAAACAGCCATAAAAACACACTGAGAACAGGAAACACACACACACACACACCTCTGTGACTGGACGAACCGGATGGACTTCAGTCGAGATGAAAAATGTGACTGAGTTTATTAATGAAACCCACACAGAGAGAGAAAAACTGCAGCTCTCTGACCTCTGACCTACTGCTGACTGGAGGAATACTATCCAAAAGTAAACTATACAGTATAAAATAAATGTTATGAAATCAAAATAATAATTAACATATGTAATCAAATACAACATGTGATAAGAAATATGAAATAAACATTCAATTAAATCAAATCACACAAAAAATGAACTGAAGTAACGTAAAATTAATATTATGAAATAATTTAAATATTTAAATTAAAGTAAAAAAATAAAGGTATATATTAATATCAATACACCCAAATAAAAAATAAACTATAAAAGATAAATTAAATAAAAAATAAATAATTTTAATGAAGCAAAAAATATATTAAAAAACAGTAAAAATGTGAAATAAATTAAGACAACAAAAGATATTAAATATAGAATGAATACAAACTAAAGTACACGCTTATATACATGTTTTAGATGCTGGTATGAGTGCAAAAACGTAGTTTAAACACACCAAAAAAAAATGCTAATTTAGCATAATAAATTGGCGACACGGTGGCTCAGTGGTTAGCACTGTCGCTTCACAGCAGGAAGGTCGCTGGTTCGAGTCTTGGTTGGCATTTCTGTGTGGAGTTTGCATGTTCTCCTCGTGTTCGTGTGGGTTTCCTCCGCGTTCCCCACAGTCCAAACACATGCGCTGTAAGCGAATTGAATAAACTAAATTGGCTGTGGTGTATGAGTGTGTGTGTGATTGAATGAGTGTGCTTGGGTGTTTCCCAGTACTGGGTTGCAGCTAGAAGGGTATCCGCTGCGTAAAACATACACTGGAATAGTTGGCGGGACTAAGCCAAAGGAAAATGAATGAATGAATTACACAACAAAAATGATAAAATGATTTAGATTGGCGCTGGGGAGACCCCCTAATGAATAAAGGGACTAAGCTGAAGGAAAATGAATGAATGATTTAGATTGAATCTACTACTGAATATTCAGAATAAAGATTTCATTTAAACTGATTTTCATCTGATACTGCATGTTCAACTGCAGATAGTAATATTATATATACTATTATATATATCTGTATAGCGGTGTCATGATGGCGCAGTGGGTAGCACAATCGCCACACAGCAAGAAGGTCGCTGGTTTGAATCCCGGCTGGGTCAGTGTGCGTTTCTGTGTGGAGTTTGCATGTTCTCCCCGTGTTGGTGTGGGTTTCCTCCGGGTGCTCCGGTTTCCCCGCACAGTCCAAACACATGCGCTATAGGGGAATTGGGTAAGCCAAAATTGTCCGTAGTGTATGTGTGTGAATGAGTGTGTATGGGTTTTTTCCAGTGATGGGTTGCAGCTGGAAGGGTATCCGCTGGATTTTGTTGGCGGTTCATTCCGCTGTGGCGATTAATAAAGGGACTAAGCCAAAAAGAAAACAAATGAATGAATAAAATAGAATATAAAACAAAAACAAATAATATCTATATTAAAAAATATATTTTTTATCATTTTATTTATGAATTTTATGGCAAATTACAGTAAAAAAAAAAAGAAAAAAAAACACATATTTTAAAAAAGTGTAGATAGTATAAACTTATGCGCACACAATGAAATAAAAAAAAAAACTAAATATATGTAAATAATAAAGTGGCTTAACAAAAACTACAATTGTACAATCTGGATCACACAATACACCTTGAACTTGGGAAAGAAAATGAATCAATTTGCTGTAGGGTTGGGCGATGTTGACCAATTTGGCATCGTACGACGTCTAATGTGAAACATCACGATGGACGATTGGCATGGTCTTTGTAGGCGAGGGTGGTTGTTGTTAAATATAAATTAATTCATAACGAATGAATTAATTGTAGCCTAGCGTTTTCACAACCTGAGCCACATGGTCTTTGCTTTACCCATAACCAGAGCCAGACGGAATCTGCAGACGTTTTTTGCTATTTCTGCGGAGAATTTTGGTAAAAATCTGCGGAATTATTTTGGGAGTCTCATAACTAAAGCCTTAATATGTGAAATAAAAAATAATATCTTTTTAACCTATTTAATGTTTAAAATGCAAATCCAATTAGATTAAATGTAAATAGTTAACTTTAAGTAAATAAACAGAATTAATGATGGGCTAAAAATCTGTGGAAATCTGTGGAAAATCTGCGCGCGCAGATTCCGTGTGGGCTTACCCATAACCAAACCATAAATAAATAAAGTTACACACAGATTACCACCTGTTAACCACTTTTTTCCGCGGGACTCTGACATGAATAGGCGGAGTGATCTGTGTTGTTATACTGGCTTTTTCTAACTGGTGGAGGAGACGAGAGTTGGTTTGGAGTTTACTGTAATTTGTATTGTGATTAATGATAACTTCCTTATTTTATTATTATTATTATTATGAGGAAATAACAAGTAAAGATGCTAGGGCTCGACCGTTTTGGTCGCATATGCGCCCGAAATTTTATGCGGCCTAAAAATATATTTGGAAGCATTTGTGCGAGTGCATAAATTGTTGCTGTGCGACCTGTTTTCACCGCAAAATCCTCACCGCGTGCTCGGATTTAGGAGACATTTATGCAGGATGCATCTTTGCACCTAAACACGCCAAACGCAGCGCTCAGGAACAGATTAAAACAGTTGTTATGTGATTGTGAACTTGCTGAAGTAAAAAAAGCCGGCAATGCTTGCCCCGCCTTTGTGCTCTTCCTATTGGCCCATTGCGCTAGAACTGAACGCGAATGGATTGGTTAATATCAGCTGTCAATCACTCAGTTAATGCCTTCCGCCTTCACATAACAGCGAGCTACAACGGCGGAAATGTGAAGCGCTGAAGATGAGAGAATGAAAATAACACTGACAGATTTAGTTTTAGAAACCCTAACGTTACTAATAATGGCACATCTTATTAGTGATCATGTGCTGAATGTTAATTCACCATTTACACTTTTCCAAGAGCGGATAACAGACTTCCAGTGGCTTCAAGTCCGCTATGAAAATAACTAAAGCCGTTCACTGTAAAGTCTGTGGGACGGGGTTTGCAGGTAACAGCGTTTGCCACTGAATCTACACATTTTAAGCGTGAGAGGTGCTGTATAATGCTTTATTTAATCCTCATAATGCTGTCAGCCGTGCAAGCGGCAGCTATATGTACAATTTAACACAGCTCATGAAAAGACTGTTATTGCTATTAGGATGACATGCAAATAATAAGCTATATATCAATATAAATGTGGGGCGGGGTGATGGATCGTCTATCGTCTAATTTGCTGGTTTATACTTGGTCTATATTTGACAATTAAACATGTTCTTGAATATATATTTCCTAAATGGGTCCCACATTTTCTTAAACTGGTTAGACAGTCCATTTTTTTCCAACTTTAGGAAGAAAGGGACATCACGGATCCATTGTGTTGGGGTAGGAGGTTTCTGATCCTTCCACCTAAGCAATTTCAGTCGTTTGGCCAGGAGCACAATAAAAGCTATGCAATCAGATTGCATCTTTGTAAGATTATATGACATGGGAAAAATCAGAAAAATGGCAATCAGTGGGCAAGGGCAGATAGATATGTCCCAAAAGCAGTTAAGCTTTATACAAGACCAAAACATATGTGTGCTGCGGTGGATTGACAGCGATTACAAGCAGGATCTACATGCTGAAAGTGTTTAGTTTCTCCGCTTATAATCCCCAAAAGCCTCATGAGCACCAGAAAGCAGATGTTTTATGAGCAGAGCAGCAGCATCTCATGGCTTTTTTTGTCATCTGTTGTGTGTCCGCTGCTTGTGTTTGACCCGTAAACTCATTAACCATCATTTGCTGTGATTTAAACTTCTCACACACACCGGTATGCCATGAATGCTGCGCTCGGATTGGCTGAGAGCATCAGGGCCAATTATTAGTGTGACTGTATGAAACTGAATAACTGAGCAGGTAACATTAACCCTTTAGTCACCGTCAGAGAATGCATTAGCTTACAACAGCCAACACATTTACTATAGTAACTATTCATCTTTCATTAGTTTAGTTATTAAAAGCACCAGAGATGATTAATTAGTTCATGCTCCAATGAATAATTAAATATGAAATCATTTCACCGATAACATGAAAGTAAAATGTCAAATATTTCCCATTTATTTATAACTCGTGAAACTATTAACATTAAAACTGAAAAAGAGTCCATCTCAGATCATATACTACTATAATATCACTAATTGTGTGTATATATATAGTATTACATCTACTGTTATTATTATTATATTACATAATTAAACATTTGTTAAGTCTTAACATTTTAAGTTGCATAAAAATAGCAATAGAGTTTCAATAAGAACTATTTTATAATAATATAATATTTTATATTATTACTATTATAACATAATGTTATATAATATAAGTTATATAATGTCATATTTTATTGTAATGTTGTATATTAAATAAATTTTTATTTACTATTATACTTGACTACTATTATAATTGACATTTTTACCTTTAATAACATACAAATGTGGGCAACGCAGTGGCGCAGTAGGTAGTGCTGTTGCCTCACAGCAAGAACGTCGCTGGGTCGCAGGTTCGAACCTCGGCTGGGCTGGGTCAGTTGGCGTTTCTGTGTGGAGTTTGCATGTTCTCCCTGCGTTCGCGTGGGTTTCCTCCGGGTGCTCCGGTTTCCCCCACAGTCCAAAGACATGCAGTACAGGTGAATTGGGTAAGCTAAATTGTCCATAGTGTATGAGTGTGAATGTGTGTGTGGAAGTTCCCAGAGATGGGTTGCGGCTGGAAGGGCATCCGCTGCGTAAAATCATGCTGGATAAGTTGGTGGTTCATTCCACTGTGGTGACCCCGCAAGGGACAAAGCCGACAAGAAAATGAATGAATGAATGAATGAACATACAAATGTGAGTGTTTTTTACAAGATTATGTATAATTATTATGCAAAATACTTAATTTATATTAATTTAATATAGAATCATTTAATTATATATTTTAAATTATGTATAATTCAAACCAAAATATGATTTTAGTTTTAAAACTATTACATGACATAACATTATTTATAATTGAATCTTTTATGTATGTTTAAAGGGCACCTATTTTACCCCTTTTTTAAGATGTAATATTAATATTATGGTTCTTCTGAGTGTGCCAGTTTAGGTTCAGTTCAAAACACAATTCAGATATTTTATTATGATGTGTTAAAAAGTGTCATTTTGGGGGCGTGTACACAGTTCGCTGTTTTAGGGCCGTGTTGCTTCACATGAAAATTAGTTTCGACTTCCCGCCCAACTTAACAAGGGGGCGGAGCCAAGAGCTCCCCTCTTTGTGTATGGCAACAGACAGGCAGACAGAGAGAAGCAACATGAGTGAGAGGACCAGCATTCAGCTGTACATGTACGACTCAGACACAGACCAAGCAGAGACTACAAAATCATTGGTGTCTTTGTATAGTTTTACAGCCAAATGTGTGCTAGTTTAAAGCTCCGAGCTTGTAGCCTACACCGAGACTAATAACCAAACACACTGAATTAACTTTGACTGAAGGGCATCACACACCGGATGCACCGCGACGCGGCGCGCACATGACAGTTGAAAGTATCGTACACTTGCGGCGCCGGTGTGTGTCACCTTATAGAAACTTATGTTTAGATTTCAGAAATGCATGCCCCTGCGTGGCGCGACGCTGCTTGTCGCCGAGCGGCGCTTCTGGTGTACGACCTGCTTGAGGCTATAACTAAAGGGCGTCGTACACCGGATGCGCCGCTCAGAGCCACGACACGGCATACCAGACGCGCACATTCGCATGTTATTTAAAATGAAACTATTCAGATAACGCTCTGTGGCACGGCAGAAATATGAACAATGTCCTGAGCAGGGCCAGCGAGTCCATAGAGGTGACCTAGGCGGCAGAATAGTGAGCGAACAGTGGTCCTCACTTTCATCCGCGACACCCTCCCGGTCCTCACTTTCATCCGTGACACAATGCGAAATGCATGGCGCTACGCGTCGTTACTTCGTTATTTCCAATGGAGGGACGCGCACGTGAGGCAACGCGCTCGCACTTTCCAGCTGCACCTAGTTAAGATGACAGGGAGCTTCTGCGACCGCGGGAAATGCAAACCGCTGAAGTTTAAGGAAGACGCAATGAAAAGTACACATGTATGCAAACATACCAAAACTCACAAACACTGGCGGCGAGGAGAGCGATAACGTGGTGAATGTTGAGCCCAATGAGCCTTGCATGATCTAAATAGAGCAAGGGTGTATCTTTAGTGACGTCGCTTTGACTCACACGCTGAAAATGGCGGACGTGAAACAACATAATGAGGAAATGGTAATGCGCACCTGTCAATCAATATTGGTAGGCGGGGGGACCGCACTGCTACGTCAAGTTGCGGTCGATCTCAAAACCGATTCAATTGGTCCACCGTTTTTATGTTGTTAAATTGAAAAAAAAGGACTGAGTGTGTTTATATCACCCCAATATGACGGTCTATACACTATCCCTACACATATGTCTGTCCAAACAGCTTGAAAAGTAGATTTTTTACCATAGGTGCCCTTTAATGCATTTTAATATATTAATTAAAATACTACAGTATTAATTTTAATGACACTTATTTGTACTGTTTGTCTTTGGGTTTTTTTTATTCTCTTCTTCTGCCATCAATCTGTTTTTGTTTTTTTGCTCTTTTTGTTGTACTTTAAATATGATAGTGTATTCTGTGTTATTATGCTGTGCTTCTATTTTAGGTGAGACTTTTTAACATTCTGTAAGGGGTCTACCAGCCTGATCTCACGAGGAAACGTAAGTATTTTACGTTTTGTCAGTTTAGTGGCTAATTCGTCGAGTTGAGTCGTACGAAAATGTACGATTTTAAAAAGAAGGCGTGGCACCCAACCCCGCCCCTAAACCCAACCGTCATTGGGTGATGAGCAAATCGTACTAAATGGTAGGAATTAGATCATACGAATTCATACAAACTAGCCACTAAATCAAAAAGTTACGAATTGCCGTGAGATTGCGTTGGGTCTACAGGTGAAAAATAGCCATTCTTAGCTAATTCTGGCACATTTTACAGTAATGTTTATACATGTGCATTGCCCCTGTAAACAAATAAACTAAACCAGAATACTTTTATGTATTTTTATTTATGAATTTTGAATGATTATTACTTATTATTATGAAATTGCTACCATATGTGACATTTTCACTATTAACTACATTAAAAGGCATTTATTGTAGTATTTTAACATTTATTATTATATGATTGCTATTATAATTTAGATTTGAAAGAGATCTTGAGTAGTATTTTCACTTTTACTATTAATGTTTGTTGTTTTATTGCTTGTAAATGTTCTTTTCTTTTCAATAAAAAATAATAAATCAATTAATAACACAGAAAAACTCTAACATCATGTAATATTATGTATTATTGATATTGAATTTTAAATTTATTTTACTTTATTACACTTATTAAAATTAAATAACTATTATATTTGACATTTTCACCATTAATTACCAAAAAAAATCCATTTATAGTAGTATTTTAACATTTATTGTTATAAAATTGCTATTATAATTTACATTTGAAAGATATCTTGAGCGTTTATTTGACTAATGCAATATTATTTATAATGAATAAACCAATTAATCACAATAGAAACTTTGTTTTATTGTATGTAAAAAAAATTCTTCAATAAAAAATTATAATAAATCAATTAATTACACAGAAATGACAGAAAAAATATTACATCATGTAATATTATGTAATATATGATATTGAATTTTTAATCTACTATACTTTATTACACTTATTATAATTAAATAACTATTATATTAGACATTTTCACCATTAATTACATTTAAAAAGCCATTTATTGTAGTATTTTAACTTCTATTATTATATAATTGCTAGTATAATTTACATTTTAAAGACATTTTGAGCATTTATTTTACTAAATTCAACATTCATGATTATTAAATCAATTAGAACAGAAAGAAGGAAATTTTAATGTTATTGTATGTAAATTTTCTCTTAAATTTTCTCTTAAAATAATAAAAAAATAATAATAAATCAATAAATTACACAGAAATGACAGAAAAACTATAACTTTATGTAATATTATGCATTATTTAATATTGAAGTTTAAAAATAATATTCCTTATTACACTTATGATAAAGAAATAACTATTATATTAGACATTTTCAACATTAATTACATTTATTGTAGTATTTTATCTTTTATTATTATATAATTACTATTAAAATTTAGATTTGAAAGATATCTTGAGCGTTTATTTGAGTAACGCAATACTATTTATAATTATTAAATCAATTGATTACAATAGAAACTTTATTGTTTATTGTTTTATTTTATGTAAATATTTTTTCCTTCAATAAAAAATTATAATAAATCAAATAATAAACAGAAATGACAGAAAAACCTTTACATTATGTAATATTATGTATTATATGATATGGAATTTTAAATCTACTATACTTTATTAAACTTATTATAATTAAATAACTATTATATTAGACATTTTCACCATTAATTACATTTAAAAAGCCATTTATTGTAGTATTTTAACTTCTATTATTATATAATTGCTAGTATAATTTACATTTTAAAGACATTTTGAGCATTTATTTTACTAAATTCGATATTTGTGATTATTAAATCAATTAATTAGAACAGAAAGAATGATGTTTTAATGTTTATTGCTCTATTGTATGTAATTTTTCTCTTCCTTCAATAAAAAAATAATAATAAATCAATAAATTACACAGAAATGACAGAAAAACTCTAACTTTATGTAATATTATGTATTATTTAATATTGAATTTAAAAACTAATATTCCTTATTACACTTATTATAAAGAAATAACTATTATATTAGACATTTTCACCATTAAGTACATTTAAAAAGCCATTTATTGTAGTATTTTAATATTTATTGTTATATAATTGCTATTATAATTTACATTTAAAAGACATCTTGAGAGTTTATTTCACTAATTCAATATTACATATACAAATTATAATTATAATTTACATTTTTAAAGACATTTTGAGCATTTATTTTACTAAATTCAATATTTATGATTATTAAATCAATTATTTGAACAGAAAGAATGAAATTTTAATGTTTATTGTATGTAAATATTTTTTTCCTTCAATAAAAAATATGACAAATCAATAAATTACACAGAAATTACAGAAAACTCTAACATTATGTAATATTATGCATTATTTAATATTGCATTTTAAAACTAATATTCCTTATTACACTTACTATAAAGAAATAACTATTATATTGGGCATTTTCACCATTAATTACATTTAAAAAGGCATTTATTGTAGTATTTTATATTTTATTATTATATTAATTACTATGAAAATTTAGATTTGTAAGATATCTTGAGCGTTTATTTGACTATTGCAATATTATTTATAATTATTAAATCAATTAATTACAATAAAAAGAAGCTAACTTTAATGTTTATTGCTTTATTGTTTGTAAGTTTTCTTTTCCTTCAATAAAAAAAATCTAATTAATAATAAATCAATTAACTACACAGAAGAACCTTAACATTATGTAAAATTATGTATTATATGATATTGAATTTTAAAGCTACTATACTTTATTACACTTATTATAATTAAATATCTGTTATATTGGACATTTTCACCATTAATTATAGTCATTCATTCATTTTCCTTCGGCTTACTCCCTTTATTCATCAGGGGTCACCACCGTGGAATGAACCGCTAACTATTCCAGCATTAGTTTTCCATGCGGATGCCCTTACAGCCGCAACCCAGTACTGGGAAACACCCATACGCTCTCACATTCACACACACTCATACACGATGGCCAATTTAGTTTAGTCAGTTCACCTATAGCGCATGTTGTTGGACTGTAGGGGAAACCGGAGCACCCGGAGGAAACCCACGCCAACACGGGGAGAACATGCAAACTCCACACAGAAATGCTAACTGGCCCAGCTGAGGCTCGAACCAGCGACCTTCTTGCTGTGAGGCCACAGTGCTAACCACTAAGCCACCGTGCCACCCATTGATTATACTAAATTAGCATTTTTGTGTGTTTTAACTAAGTGTTTTGTCCAATACTAACATCTGAAACATGTATATTGTAATATATTACCATTTATTTCTACTTAATTTCTATAATAAGTTCATCTAAACTCTACATTTTCAGCTCTATTCATGTCCTCAGTCATTTATCAGCATTATTGCACAGACATTGATCACTCTGTCACGCATTATTTAGAGATAATGTCAGATTATCTCTCATAAAACATCCAGCTTTCTCAATCTCTGGAGATACGGCCCTGCCCTGCCATAAAGATAAATCAATTCACACACACACACACACACACGTTTAACACATAAACACAGTCCCTCACACACTCAAAAATCATTTCTGTCATTAACAGAAGAGCTGATTGTACTATAGTAAAGCAGTAAAGGATTGTGTGTACTCACTGTCCGGCTTTAGCAGGGCTGTATTCCTTCTTCTTGAACATGCTGGAGTGTGTGTCTGTCGTCTGTGAGCGACTCGCTGTCGTCTGTCCTCTGTTTTGATGGACAGGTGTTCAGGCTCCGCCCACTTAAACAGGTGTGGCTCATGGAGGCGCTCCGACTGGACGTACCTGTTCCTGCACTCTCAACGCTTCCTCTAATGAATGCACACACACAATCAAACTCAAACACACACACACACACACAAATAGACAGACAGACACACAGTTTGAGTGTGTGTTTATATATATATATATATATATATATATATATATATATATATATATATATATATATATATATATATATATATGTTTATATATACACACACACACACACAGTATATATAAATGTTGTTGTATGTGTGTGTTAATATGTATATATCTGTCTGTGCAAGTTTGTGAATTTGTGTGTGTATATATATATATATATATATATATATATATATATATATATATATATATATATATATATATATATACATATATACATACATACATACATACATATATATATATATATATATATATATATATATACACATACATATATGCATATATACATATACATATATATATATACATATATACATATATACATATATATATACATATATACATATATATATATACATATATATACATATATACATATATATATACATATATACATATATACATATATATATACACATATATACATATATACATATATATATACATACATATATACATATATATATATACATATATATATACATACATATATATATATATATATATATATATATATATATATATATATATATATATATATATACACTTGCATACTGATATATGTATGCATTTGTGTGTGTGTATGTAATATATATGAGCAACATCACACTAGCAGTGCGGTATGGCTGTATATCAGCACTGCATGCGTTGCCTTAGTGTCCCACCAGTGATGATATACAGCCATATCGTACTGCTACGAGTGTGATATTGCCTTTATACAACAGTTCGACGGCATAATTGTGTATGTATGAAACATGATTGGTGGGTTCGTTCAGCTCCACACACAAAACTGTAAAGTGCCATTCATATCAAACTCGCAGGCCGCACTAACATTAAACATTCAAATTAAGGCAGGAGCCACAAATTATCGTCTCGCGGGCTGCGAGTTTGAGACCCCTGGCCTAAAGTGATGACAAACAGGTGATTGTTGCTGATATTTCAAAATTATAAGGCTGAACGGCATGAAATGCCATCAGTCTACAGAGATTTCCCAGTATTTCTCTGTTGCAATTGGGATTTCACAATAATTAACACTGAAAAAGCCAAGGAAAAGCAAACACTACCAGATTACTGTGGTATAAATACAGCACTACAACATACAGAAGAGAGAGATCGAATTGGAGTTTTTCTCCCTCTAAGGTAGGGGTGTCCAAACTCAGTCCTGGAGGGCCGGAGTCCTGCTGAGTTTAGCTTCAACTTGCTTCAACGCACCTGCCAGGAAGTTTCTAGTTTATCTAGTAATAGCTTGATAAGCTAGGTCAGCTGTGTTTGATTAGGGTTGGAGCTAAACTCTCCAGGACACCGGCCCTCCAGGACCGAGTTTGGACACCCCTGCTCTAAGGACTTACTATGTGGGCTCTGTCGCCATCTTGTGGCGGAACATCAACCGTCACTTTCTTTGGTTTGCTCAGACAGGCTGATGGCGGGCGATGCACTGTCTCTCTGAAATTATAATTACTTTGAAATAGGCACTATACTTATAAATAAACTGCATAGTTGCAATTTAAACAACTACATTCTCAACTAAAAAAAGCCTCAAAAGTGCATTATGTTGTCCAACAGCAGCAATATTTGTTATGCTGTAGTGTCCTCTGCTTGTCGCTGTATGTGGGCGGAGTAATACACAAGGGTGAAGAGGCTGTACAAGTGCTGTTATTTTCAGAATATCGCACGACTATCAGCTATCACAATAAGATTCAAGAACCAGACAGTATACTGTGTGTGTATATATATATATATATATATATATATATATATATATATATATATATATATATATATATATACAGCGATTTTTGATTACTTAATGCGACTAAAGTCATAACTGAACTAAACAGAAATGGAATTAAGACGTGGAGTATGCAGATATTAGTGGCAATACTGACAAACTATTCCCGTCATGTAGGACTTTTCGCCATATTTTCCGACAAGATCCACACAGGCGGCTGTCAGTAAAGGACCGCACAGACACACAGACGCACACACACACACACACACACACACACACACACACATCGCGAAATGCGGAAGTTTTTTCTTCTCATTTGGCGTGCGTTATTAAATTCCATAACACTCTCACCTGTCCTTACTCATTTATTTGCGTCTAATACCCCAGTTTGTCACGAAGGCATGAATTAAATGTTCGTGAGTTAAAGTGAAACTGCTCAACTGCAGTTAGAGTCAGGCATCCTGCTGATTTGATTCAGAAGGGCACTTCTTTCCCAGACGGCTCACCGGTCAGGTATACATCCGCGCTAAACTATCAAGGTGAAAGTCATCATAGCTTGCGTAGAAAAGACCCAGCTCTCACCCAACTTTGAGAATAGATTAACAACGATATTTTTTTTACCGCGCGATAAGAGTCTCGCGTTAACGCCGATAACGGCCCACCACTAATATATATATATTATGCTATATATGCTATAATATATATATTAAATATTATATATTATATCACGAAGGCTCCTCAATGTTTGTGAATACAGCTGAAAATTCGACCTCTGGAGGACAGCAGCAGCCTGAGGTGGATTTTATGTGCAAACAATAAAAAGATTAGTAAATTATACATTAGTTGAGCAGCTTAAAGTGTAATGCTGGGTTCACACTGCATCACGTCCTCTAGGTTCACTCGCGGGATGTTTTTTGGTTAACTCATCCAGCACATGTTTTACGCAGTGGATGCTCTTCCAGTTGCAACCCGACACTGGGAAACATCCATACACACTCATTCACACTCATACACTACGGACAATTTAGTTCTCAATTCACCTATACCACGTCTTTGAACTTACGCAATAACAGAGCGCACGGAGGAAACCCATGCAAACTCCACACAGAAATGCCTACTGACTCAGCCGAGGCTTGAATTAATGACCTTCTTGCTGTGAGGCGATTGTACTACCCACTGCGCCACCGTGCTGCCCGAAATGTTTTTTTTTTTTTTTTACTTCAAACTAATTTTCAGCTCAAGTTAATTATTTTAATTTTCCACATAAGACATGAATTCCCTGCATTCCCTGGCAAATGTGCACATCCTTTACGCCGCCCAGCATAAACTCACCTATGTTTATACATTTGCATCGTTGTAAGAGCTGACGGGTTAAAAAACAAAACCTTTCTGAGTATTTTGAATTTGGACTGTAATACCTTGTTCAGCCACTAAGTGTCACTCCATTGCCGTTTTAAACGGGACCTATTATGCAGGAATCACTTTCATAAAAGGTTAAAACGCAGCTGTGTGTCAGCAGTGTGTGAATATAACCAGCTTCTAACGCTAAACATGTATTAATTGTATTTGATATAATCAGACTTGGCTCAGTTGGCGTTTCTGTGTGGAGTTTGCATGTTCTCCCTGCGTTTGCGTGGGTTTCCTCCGGGTGCTCCGGTTTCCCCCACAGTCCAAAGACATGCAGTACAGGTGAATTGGGTAAGCTAAATTGTCCATAGTGTATGAGTGTGAATGTGTGTGTGGAAGTTCCCAGAGATGGGTTGCGGCTGGAAGGGCATCCGCTGCGTAAAATCGTGCTGGATAAGTTGGCGGTTCATTCCGCTGTGGCGACCCCGCAAGGGACAAAAGCCGACAAGAAAATGAATGAATGAATGAATAATCAGACTTGATAAAAAAAAGTTTGCAGAAACACTTTGATCGGCATTCTCCCTTTGTACATGTCATCAGAGGGGGAACGCCCCGCCCACAAGTGACATCATCTCTCCCTCATTAGCATAGGACGTTAGTCTTATTTTTGAATCTGCCACTATGCTGACACACAGGCATTTGTAGCTCCGCCCTCTTTTAAAAAGAGCACAATCTCATTTGAATTTAAAGCGACAGTCACCAAAACAGCACAATTAGAATCAAAGCCTGAAAGGGTCAGTTTCAGAGAGTTATAAAGCATTATTAGTGTGGTATTTTGAGCTGAAACGTCACACACACACACACACACTAGGAACATCAGAGACTTACTTTAAATCTTGTAAAAAGAGAAATAATAGGTCCACTTTAAAAAAAAAAAAAAAGATTTGAAAGTCTTATCGGGACTAAAAGTGTCTTGGATAAAGCTGATAACTTCACAATAGACATTGATAATAGCACAACTCTTCCCTCTGTGCAGGTAAAGAGTTGTAAAGAGATTTGAAAGTCTTTTAAATGACTGAGGATCAGTGAAATATTCTCCTTAGTGAGTCATTTCTCTTCATAAGTGAGGACAACTGAGCCCTCACAATTAAAGTTAAACCTGCACACACACACGATCATTTGTTTGTACTGACTAATACTTATTATAACGACACAGCATCCACAAAAAAATCAAAAATAGCAAAGAGCTGATTCTGTTTCACAGTATAAACAGTGTGCAGACAGACAGCTCGAGTATCTTTTACAGCACACTGTTCATAGCACAGACACGACTCATTAGTATCAGGTGTAAAGTATCGACATCTATTAAGGATGGAGATGACATTGTCTTTTACAAACATGCAGGCTACCTCTTACTGCACACTCGGACATGTATCATTATTATTATTATTATTATATTGGTGTATGTTGTGAACTGCACACTCTTATTTCAGTGTTGTAATGCTATTAATTGAGCATATAGTTTGCCTTTTCTATTGCGCACAAAAAAAGTTATGTGCTTTGTTTAAACTTGGCAGGTTTGACTACAGAAAAAAAAAATCAGCGAGGAATCAATTTTCAGAATGCAGCATGTGTGTGTGTGCTTCTACCTTGTGTTTCTTACGTTGTGGGCACCAAATGTCCCCACAAGTATAGCAAAACCAGTACCTTGTGGGGACATTTGTTGATCCTCCAGAGGAAAATGGCTCCTAAGTCAGAGAGAATGAAGTGTTTTGAAAGTGTAAAAGTGCAGATTGTTTGCTGGTTTAGGGGTAGAGTTGGAGAAGAGGACACAATATACAGTCTGTACAGCACAAACCGCATGATGACTATATGAGGAGAGCCCATATATATAGCTGTAGCTGTAGAAGTGTGTGGGTGTATGTGTGTGTGAGTGAGATGGAGAGAGAGAGAGAGAGAGTGTGTATATATTTTTACGTGAAAGCCTTATTGTGTGTGTGTGTGTGTGTGTGTGTGTGTATGTGTGTGTGGAGCAGGAATGCAGTCAGTCCAGTCAGATGAACAAGAGAAACTCTCTCAGCTGCTCATTCATCACCATCATCATCATCATTATGTGTTTCAGACACTCACCACTCTGATGAAGACCCGAGAGAGACAACTGACAAACACACACACAAACACACACACACACACACACTCGTCCAGCACTGACCTGAGGCAGAATATCAGCTGACTTAACCTGAAACACACAGACACACACACACAGGCAGAGACGTGTCAACATTCTCATTAGAGTTGTTTAGGCCGCAGGCGTCTGCAATGAGGAGAAAAATCATCAACACTCCTGCAGAACGGCTCATAGGCACATTCAGCTTAACCATTTATTTTTATGTTTGCAAACGCAAATTTCTAATCAGCCAATCACATGGCAGCAACTCAATGCATTTAGGCATGTAGACATGGTCAAGACGATCTGCTGCAGTTCAAACCGAGCATCAGAATGAGGAAGAAAGGGGATTTAAGTGACTTTGAACATGGCATGGTTGGTGATGCCAGACGGGCTGGTCTGAGTATTTCAGAAACTGCTGATCTACTGGGAATTTCACGCACAATCAACTCTAGTGTTTAAAGAGAATGATCTGAAAAAGAGGAAATATCCTGTGAGTGGCAGTTCTGTGGGCGCAAATGCCTTGTTGATGAAAGAGGAGAATGGCCAGACTGGTTCCAGCTGATAGAAAGGTAACAGTAACTCAAATAAGCACTCGTTACAACTGAGGTCTGCAGGAGAGCATCTCTGAACACACAACACGTCCAACCTTGAGGCAGATGGGCTACAGCAGCAGAAGACCACACCGGGTGCCACTCCTGTCAGCTAAAAACAGGAAACTGAGGCTACAATTCAACACTGGATAATAGGAGATTGGAGAAACGTTGCCTGGTCTGATGAGTCTCCATTTCTACATTCGGATGGTAGGGCCAAAATTTGGCGTCAACAACATGAAAGCATGGATCCATCTTGCCTTGTATCAACGGTTCAGGCTGATGGATGTGGTGTAATGGTGTGGGGGGATTTTTTTGGTACACTTTGGGTCCATTAGTATCAATTCAGTCCATTAGTGTCAACGCCACAGCCTACCTGAGTATTGTTGCTGACCATGTCCATCCCTTTATGACCACAGTGTCTCCATCTTCTGATGGCTACTTCCAGCAGGATAACACACCATGTCATAAAGTGTGAATGATCTCAGACTGGCTTCTTGAACATGCCAATGAGTTCACTGTACTCAAATGGCCTCCACAGTCACCATATCTCAATCCAATAGAGCACCTTTGGGATGTGGTGGAACGGGGGATTCACATCATGGATGTGCAGCCAACAAATCTGCAGCAACTGCGTGATGCTATCATGTCAATATGGAGCAAAATCTCTGAGGAATATTTCCAGTTCCTTGTTGAATCTGTCACGAAAGATTAAAGCAGTTCTGAAAGCAAAAGGGGTCCAACCCGGTACTAGTAAGGTGTACCTAATAAAGTGGCCGGTGAGTGTAGATGCATTGAGAAAAAAAAATATATATATATATTTTTTTTTTTACATTTTCTGAAAACATTGATCAAAATTAGAATGCCGAATTAGATGGCAGCATAATTAGGAATATTTTACTTTTGGCATTAAAACACTTAAACCAGAATGCATTTGTCTGTGTTTTTGTTTTACACTGGATACATATCTTCACTCAAACACTCAATGTATCATTCATTCATTTTCTTTTCGGCTTAGTCCCTTTATTAATCTGGGGCCACAGTGGAATGAACCGCCAACTTATCCAGCATATGTTTTACACAGAGGATGCCCTTCCAGCTGCAACCCATCACTGGGAAACATCCATACACTCTCATTCACACACATACACTATGGCCAATTTACCTTACCCAATTCACCTGTACTGCATGTCTTTGGACTGTGGGGGAAACCGGAGCACCCGGAGGAAACCCACATCAACACAGGGAGAACATGCAAACTCCACACAGAAACGCCAACTGACCCAGCCGGGGCTCAAACCAGCGACCTTCTTGCTGTGAGGCGATCATGCTACTCACTGCACCCCATAATGCATCACAGCCAGGTAAACAAAAATGTTTAGTTCAGTATTCCTGAACAATTTTCTATTTGAAAAATGAAATATTAGTCAAATCCACAACATCTTTGCTGCATTTTTTTTTATATATTTATTTTATTTTTTACTTAAAAAAAAAATCTATAATATTATAGCTCAATAATCAGGGGCATACATTTGCTGCATATTTAGAATTAGTTTTATCCTGTATCCTGTAGTTTTATACCGCAAAAACTACAAACAAAAACATTGTTAAATTAAGATCCATTTACTTATTCGGTGTCTGAGACATTGAGAGTCTCCATTAATCATTAATCAATTACAGTATCAATCATCAGAAACAAGCTGCATGGTGGCGGAGTGGGTAGCACGTTCGCCTCACAGCAAGAAGGTCACTGGTTCGAGCCTCAGCCGGGTCAGGAGGCATGTCTGTTCGCGTGGGTTTCCTCCAGGTGCTCCGGTTTCCCCCACAGTCCAAACACATGCGGTATAGGGGAACTGGGTAAGCTAAATTGTCTATAGTGTATGTGAGTGTATGGATGTTTCAAAGTAATGGGTTGCAGCTGGAAGGGCATCCGCCGCGTAAAACATATGCTGGATAAGTTGGCGGTTCATTCCGCTGTGGCGACCCCAGATTTATAAAGGGACTAAGCCGAAAAGAAAACGAATGAATGAATAATCAGAAGCAACTGTTTAGTGTAAAACTGAGAATTGTCTACAGTTGCCAAGCAACTCGTCACACCAATAGAACAAACATTCCAAACACGGAATCCAGAATTCAGAACGACAGATTTGAATTTCCCTTTTGAATCCTTTATTTGATGTATTCAGAACGTACTTTGTAAAAGCTAATCCTGCTCATGTTAGCATGCGCGACAGTTAAATAGTGAAAAAAGGAGGAAGAGGAGTTTCCCAGTCAGCTTACCTTAATGTTTATTTAATGCGTTTAAGATTATGTTTGTTTTTGACGTCGGACAACATTGAATCTGCATTCAGTTCGCCTGAACATCCACCCTACAAGCAAACACAGATGGATCAAACGCACACACACACACACACGGTTTAAAAATAGAAACACACACACAGTAATAAGTCAGTGATTATGACCTTATATTTAGCATATTCTTGAAATTATCTTGCAATTGTTAAATACACTCAGAAATGACTTTTGCTGTTTGTTCAAACTACTTACTTAAAATGAGTTGAAACAGCACAATGCTTTATTAAGGGAAAACTTATTTGATTTATGTTCAATCCATTTACATTTGTAAGATTTGCGTTGAGTCAATATGAAGGAATTGTGTGCAACCCAGCATTTTTTTTACATTGTAATGACATTCTTTTACACTGCAAAAGTGTTACTGATCTACACTGAGCCACAAAAATAAGTCATTTGTTTTAACTTGGCTTCTGCTAAATACAGTTGAAGTCAGAATTATTAGCCTCCCTGTTTTTTTCCCAATTTCTGTTTAACGGAGAGAAGATTTTTAGAAGTTTTAATAACTCATTTCTTATAACTGATTTATTTTATCTTTGTCATGATGACAGTAAATAATATTTGACTAGATATTTTTTTAAGACACTTCTATACAGCTTAAAGTGACATTTAAAGCCTTAATTAGGCAGGTTAGGGTAATTAGGCAAGTTATTGTATAATGATGGTTTGTTCTGTAGACTATCGAAAAATATATAGCTTTAAGGGGCTAATAATATTGTCCTTAATTGGTTTTTTAAAAATTAAAAACTGCTTTTATTCTAGTCAAAATAAAACAAATAAGACTTTCTCCAGAAGAAAAAATATTATCAGACATACTGTGAAAATTTCTTTGCTCTGTTAAACATCATTTAGGAAATATAAAAATAAAAAATAAAAGGGGAGCTAATAATTCTGACTTCAACTGTATATACACATCCATCCATCCATCCATCTATCTATCCATCTATCCATCCATCCATCCATCCATCTATCTATCCATCTATCCATCTATCCATCTATCTATCCATCCATCCACCCACCCATCCATCCATCCATCCATCCATCCATCCATCCATCCATCCATCCATCCATCCATCCATCCATCCATCCATCCATCCATCCATCCATCCATCCATCCATCCATCTATCTATCTATCTATCTATCTATCTATCTATCTATCTATCTATCTATCTATCTATCTATCTATCTATCTATCTATCTATCTATCTATCTATCCATCCATCCATCCATCTATCCATCCATCTATATATCTATCTATCTATCTATCTGAAGAGTTCAGATGCAAAAACCTCTAACTGTCATCTGAAATTTCCATCAAACATTTTTCTCAGCCTCCTTTGTTTATGTTGAGATATTTCACTTTAAAGACCAGGAAAATTACTTATTCTTTGCCATAAAAGTGACATTACTGAACATACAGAGAGGAGCCTGATAAAAATGCTCATTTTAGAGGAACAATTTTAGACAGCATTTAGAGGTTTTTGCATCTAAACTCTTCATACACACACACACATACACACACACACACACACACACACACACACACACACACACACACACACACACACACACACACACACACACACACACACACACACACACACACACAACCTGACAAAAGTCTTGTTGTCGATCCCAGTTGTAAGAGCAACAAATAATAACTTGACTTCTAGTTGATCATGTGGAAAAGTGTTGTTTTTTTCTGATGAATCATCTGTTGGACTGCATCCCAATCATCACAAATACTGCAGAAGACCTACTGGAACCCGCATGGAGCCAAGATTCTCACAGAATTAGTCAAGTTTGGTGATGGAAAAATCATGGTTTGGGGTTACATTCAGTATGGGGGCGTGTGAGAGATCTGCAGAGTGGATGGCAACATCAACAGTCTGAGGTATCAAGACATTTGTGCTGCCCATTACATTACAAACCACAGGAGAGGGCAAATTCTTCAGCAGGATAGCGCTCCTTCTCAAACTTCAGCCTCCATATCAAAGTTCCTGAACGCAAAGAAGGTCAAGGTTCTCCAGGATTGACCAGCCCAGTTACCAGACATCAACATTATTGAGCATGTCTGGGGAAAGATGAAGGAGGAGGCATTCAAGATGAATCCAAAGAATCTTAATAAACTCTGGGAGTCCTGCAAGAACGCTTTGCCGTTCCAGATGATGTCATTAATAAGTGATTTGAGTCATTGCAGAGATGTATGGATGCAGTCCTCCAAGCTCATGATGGAGTCAGACACAATATTCATTCTGTTTCCACTGCAGCATGACTTTATATTCTATGCTGGACATTATTTCTGTTCAGTGACAAGACTTTTGTCTAAGCAGAGTCAGACCTTACTGTCCCAATTAAATCATTAAAAATCAAGGCATGATCATATTTTATTGTGGTAAAATAATCATAATCTAGAGTCCTTTGCCTTTCATATAAGCCACTTCTGATACCAAATGATCAACTAGAAGTCAAGTTATTATTTGTTGCTCCTAAAACTTGGATAGATGACTTTTGTCAGGTAGTGTATACATTCAGTGTATGTTGTATATTGCACACAAAATCAGCAATAAGCTCAGTGATCATTAACAGCAGATGAAATCAACTCTTCAGCTCTACGACACAGTGATGAGATTCTCTCCATTCACATCAAAGAGAATAATCAGCTTATTTCAACAACACCAAACAAAGAGGAGCTGATGTTTGCCAAATGCAAAAATGACTCGCGATTACGATGTATTATTAGCATTCAAAATGTTTTTAGTTTTAAATGAGCAATATCTATCTCTTAGAGCTGTCAAACAATTAATTGTGATAAACTGCATACAAAATAAAAGCTTGTATTTACATAATACGCAGCTGAAGGCAAATTTATTAGCCTTTCTGTGAAATTTGTCTTTTTTTAATATTTATCAAGCGCTGGTTAACAGAGAAGATTTCGAACACATTTTAATAACTAATTTATTTCCCACGATGACAGTGCATAATATTAAATGGGTTATTTTGCAATAAACTAGCATATTAAAGTGCAATTTATGAGCTTAACTACACTGAAAAAAAAAAACTGTAATTTTATGGTTAAAAAACGTAAAATAGCGGCTGTTAAATTACAGAAATTTACCGTAAAATAACGGACATTAAATTGCAGAAATTTCCTTAAATTTCAATTTCTGGTAAATTTCTGTAATTCAGTCTCTGTTATTTTACAGTAAATTTCTGTAATTTAACAGCCGTTATTTTACGTTTTTTTCTCGTACCTCAGCTGCCAAAAATAAACCGTAAAATTACGGATTTCTTTTTACAGTGTAGGTTAATTTGGCAAGTCATTGGACAAAAAGAAAAAAAAAGAGAATTTCTTAAGTAAATATTAAGGCTAATAATAATAAGCTTAGCTATTTAAACTTTTTAATTTATATACAATTTCTTATTGTGATTGCGTTTGGGAACACAGATGAGGTTCTCAAGGTGAATGCGTACCTTTGCTCTAAAGGTCAAACAACAAAAAATAAGGTCAAGAATCTTGGTGTGACTCTGGAGTCAGATCTGAGTTTCAATAGTCATGTCAAAGCAGTTAGTAAATCAGCCTACTTTCATCTCAAAAACATTGCAAGAATCAGATGCTTTATTTCCAGTGAAGACTTAGAGAAACTTGTTCATGCTTTCATCAGCAGCAGGGTGGATTACTGTAACGGCCTCCTCACGGGCCTTCCCAAAAAGACAGTCAGACAGTTGCAGCTCATCCTGAACGTTGCGGCCAGGATTCTGACCAGAAGCAGGAAATCAGAGCACATCACACCTGTCCTCAGGTCTCTACACTGGCTCCCAGTTACATTCAGAATAGATTTTAAAGTATTATTACTTGTCTATAAATCACTAAATGGGCTAGGACCTCAATACATTCCAGATATGCTCACTGAATACAAACCTAATAGATGAATTAGATCTCTAGAATCATATAAACTAGAAATTCCAAGAGTTCAGTCAAAGCAGGGTGAATCGGCTTTCAGCTACTACGCCCCTCGCTGCTGGAATTAACTTCCAGAAATGATCAGACGTGCTCCAACATTAGGCACATTCAAATCCAGACTGAAAACACATCTGTTTAGCTGTGCCTTTACTGAATGAGCACTGTGCTACGTCCGACAGATCGCACTATTATGTTTTTCTCTTCTTTTATAACCTGTTTTAACCCATTTTTATCTGTTTTTAATTTTTTCTTACACTTGTCTTTTTTATTCTTGCTTATGTAAAGCACTTTAAATTGCCACTGTGTATGAAATGTCCTATAGAAATAAACTTGACTTGCCTTGGCTTATTGGAACTAAACTTAAAGAAAGACTTTCTCCAATAGAAAAAAATGATCGAAAATATTGTGAAAAATGTACTTTTTCATAGGATGACCAATAATTTTGCCTTTAATTGTAAATACATAACATAATACACGAATATGCAAACTTTTATTTTGGATGTGTAACATCATGACTAATGATTTGACAGCACTAGTCTTTTGTTGTGCATTAAAACAAACTAAAATCAGCTCTGATGTGTCAATAACAAACTAATATTTTAAGCATAGTTCTGTCAGAAGTGTGTATTATGTATACAGCTCTCTATATATTTGCTTTATACGCAGCTAGCGTTTGTATTCGGTTAAAAATTGTTAATCTACTGAAGTTCATCTAAAGCATTTGACACACTGCAATTGTGCATCATTGTATTTTTTTTTTAAATCACACTTGATGAAAACAGTCTGCAGAAACACTTTGATTGACATTCTCCAATCGTACGTGTCATCAGAGGGGGAAAGCCCCGCCCACTAGTGACTATCTCTACCTCATTAGCATAAAATGCTAGTCTTGTTTTTGAATCTGCCACTATGCTGACACACAGGCATTTGTAGCTCCGACAATCTCATTTGCATTTAAAGCGACAGTCACCAAAATATGGAGCCAGATGAGTCTCAAAAATAATACATTTACAAAATAAAATTCATACTAGCAAAAACAATTCACATTTACAAAATACAATTTGTAAATTTAAAAAATCCAATTCATCTGAGGAAATATTTATGCTTTTTACTTGTGAAATTATGAAATGAGTTTTGCATATTTTTGAATTGTGTATTTAATTTATGAATAGAATTAGCATATTTATGAATTGTGTATTTGATTTACGAACTGGATTTGCATATTTACAAATTGTGTTTTGAATTTATGTAATGGATTTGCATAATTACAAATAGTTTTTTTTTTACAAATCTGATTTGCATATTTATGAATTGCGTTTTTAAATTACAAAATGGATTTGTACGTTTATGAATTGTTTTGAATTTACGAACTGGATTTGCACAATTACAATTTTATTTTACGAATCTGTTTTACATATTTACAAATTGTGTTTTTAAATTACAAGTCAGATTTGCATATTCATGAACTGCGTTTTTAAATTACAAAATAGATTTGTATGTTTACAAATTGTGTTTTTCATTTGCGAATTAGACTTGCACATTTATGAATTGCGTTTTTAATTTACGAATTGGATTTGCATATTTGTGAATTGCGTTTTTTAATTTATGAATTGGATTTGCATATTTGTGATTTGTGTTTTTAATTTACGAGTCAGATTTGCATATTTATGAGTTGAGTTTTTAATATTACAAGTTAGATTTGATTATTTACGAATTGTGGTTTTCCTTTATGAATCACATTTGCATATTAATGACTTGCGTTTTTAAATTACAAATTGGATTTGCATGTTTGTGAATTGTTTTAAATTTATGAATTAGATTAGCATATTTATGAATTGTGTTTTATATTTATGAATTAAATTTGCATATTTATTAATTGTGTTTTGAATTGATAAATGGGATTTTGTAACTGTGAACTGTGCTGTGCATGTATGATTTTATTTTGTAAATGTGTTGCTTTTGAGACTGATCTGGCTCCAAGCCAAAATGCCACAATTAGTGGTTATTAAACAGTTATAAAACATTATTTGTGTGGTATTCTGAGCTGAAACTTCACATACACACTCTAGGCATATCAGAGACTTATTTTATATCTTATAAAAAGGGGTATAATACGTCCCCTTTAACATAGATAGCAAACACGCCTTATTTTATGCTATTTCATCACACAAGCAAAACACTGACCTGAAAATCAATTCTCGCTTCAAACTGAGAGCATTTATTTCTGTCTGCAGTCAAACTATCTGCAAACTTGACTCATGTAATGTGTATTTAGAGCAGCAAGAGTGCATTAATCCAACATAATAGTCTTTAAATGGTGTGTGTGTGTGTGTGTGTGTGTGATGTGTCTGACCTGTCCGATATGCGTGACATCATCAGCTGTTTATTTGCATACTAGTTTCTGCCATCGGTGGCGTTTCTGAATGGAAAACACAATGTTTTTATGGAGTGTAGATGTGGTGTATTGTGCTTCTCTGTTGAAACAGGTGTGTCTCCTTCACACCCTACACAGGCACTTAATACACATACACACCTACATACCTGCGCGCACACACACACACACTAATCCTGACCACACAATAGCCTGTGTGTCGATATTGACCGGAAACACTGATGCGTCCTATGCAATTAGTTCCTAAAAACAACTAACGTGTTTAAAGGGATAGTTCAGCCAGAAATTAAAATTTACTCACTTTTTGCTACCAAAATATGGAGCCAGATGAGTCTCAAAAATAAGACATTTATCAAATAAAATTCACACTTGCAAAGCACAATTTACATATACAAAATACAATTTGCTTGGGAAAATATTAATACTTTTTACCTGTGAATTCACAAATTGAGTTTCGAACTTATAAATTACAGTAGATTTGCATATTTACTAATTGTGTTTATCATTTCTAAATTAAATTTGCATGTTTATGAACTGTCATTTGAACAAATTGGATTTGTATATTTACAAATTTTGTTTTAAATTTATGAATTGTATTTGCATATTTACGAACTGTGTTATAAAGTTACGAATTGTACTTTTCATTTATAAATCAGATTAGCATATTTATGAGTTGCGTTTTTAAATTACAAATTAATTACCAAATTTGTCGATTGTGTTTTGAATTTATGAATTGGATTTGCATATTTATGAACTGTTTTAAAGTTACGAATTGGATTTGGATATTTACAAATTTTGTTTATTTATGAATCAGATTTGCATATTTATGAGTTGCGTTTTTAAATTACAAATTAATTACCAAATTTGTCGATTGTGTTTTGAATTTATGAATTGGATTTGCATATTTATGAACCGTTTTAAAGTTACAAATTGGATTTGGATATTTACAAATTTTGTTCATTTATGAATCAGATTTGCATATTTATGAGTTGGGTTTTTAAATTACAAACTGGATTAGGAAATTTATCAATTGTGTTTTGAATTTATAAATTATATTTGCATATTTATGATTTGTTTTAAAGTTACAAATTGGATTTGCATATTTACGAATTGTGTTTTTCATTTACAAATCAGATTTGCATATTTATGAGTTGCGTTTTTAAATTATTAATTAGATTACCAAATTCATCAATTTTGTTTTGAAGTTATGAATTGGATTTGCATATTTATGAACTGTTTTGAAGTTACGAATTGGATTTACGTATTTAAGAATTGTGCTTTTCATTTACAAATCAGATTAGCATATTTATGAGTTGCGTTTTTAAATTACAAATTAGATTACCAAATTTATTAATTGTGTTTTGAATTTATGAATTATATTTGCATATTTATGATTTGTTTTAAAGTTACAAATTGGATTTGCATATTTACGAATGGTGTTTTTAATTTACAAATCAGATTTGCATATTTATGAGTTTCGTTTTAAAATTACAAATTAGATTACCAAATTTATTAATTGGGTTTTGAATTTATCAATTGGATTTGCATATTTATGAACTGTTTTGAAGTTACGAATTGGATTTGCATTATTACAAAATGTACTTTTCATTTACAAATCAGATTAGCATATTTATGAGTTGCGTTTTTAAATTACAAATTAGATTTGCAAATTTATCAATTGTGTTTTTCATTTACAAAACAGATTTACATATTTATGAGTTTATGTTTAAAGGGATAGTTCACCCAGAAATTAAAATTTACTCACTCATTAAAATTTACCCTCCCTCAAATGGTTCCAACAGTTTCTTTCTTCTGGTGGACACTAAAGAAGATATTTAGATGAATGCCAGAAAAACCTGCAACCATTGACTTCCATAGTATTTGTTTTTCCTACCAAGGAAGTCAATGGTTACAGGTTTTTCCAGCATTCTTCAATGGATCTTCTTTTGTGCTCAACACAAGAAAGAAACTAATAAAGGTTTTAAACAATTAAAGGGTATTTTTGGGTGAACTATCTCTTTAAATTCAGTCTCATTCATATATTTTAGTCTATCTTTTGTCATTTAAATATGCAAAGCTTCTGGAGTTTACTTGCAGTTATTTTCACTGCTCAAAAACATCTTGAGAAAACTGCAATCTTGAAAACACAATGTTTACAATTTGCTCTACAAAATGCAATTAGCATTTTTTATTTTGCATGATCACATATGAATGAGTACATTTCTGTATATATTATAATATATGATATAATATGTAATATATGTCAAAGAATGTATTTTAGGCTGCATGTCCACCATCTAAAACTCCTCAGCTGTGAGTATTTTTGCAAAAATGTCATAAAAGTTAAAAAGGCTTTCAATATAGAAGCGTAAATAAATGTTCCCTCCCGTTTTTTTTTTTTTTTTTTATTGATCTTTCTTTCTTTCTTTCTTTCTTTCTTTCTTTCTTTCTTTCTTTCATGGATTTTCTTTCAATTATAATCTGCATAATGTATTACTTTTCCTGCATTTTTTTCTAATGTTCAAAGTTGTTGCAACCTTTTATTGTTAACTGCTATGTACAAGTAAATGTATAGTAAATTATGTACACTACCTGACAAAAGTCTTGTCGTGGATCCCAGTTGTAAGAGCAACAAATAATAACTTGACTTCTTGTTGATCATTTGGAAAAGTGGCAGAAGGTCAACTTTTTCCATTGAATCATCTGTTAAACTGCATCCCAATCATCACAAATACTGCAGAAGACCTACTGGAACCCACATGGACCCAAGATTCTCACAGAAATCAGTCAAGTTTGGTGATGGAAAAATCATGGTTTGGGGTTACATTCAGTATGGGGGCGTGCGAGAGATCTGCAGAGTGGATGGCAACATCAACAGCCTGAGGTATCAAGACATTTGTGCTGCCCATTACATTACAAACCAGAGGAGAGGGCAAATTCTTCAGCAGGATAGCGCTCCTTCTCAAACTTCAGCCTCCACATCAAAGTTCCTGAAAGCAAAGAAGGTCAATGTGCTCCAGGATTGGCCAGCCCAGTCACCAGACATCAACATTATTGAGCATGTCTGGGGAAAGATGAAGGAGGAGGCGTTGAAGATGAATCCAAAGAATCTTGATGAACTCTGGGAGTCCTGCAAGAACGCTTTGCCGTTCCAGATGACTTTATGCATAAGTGATTTGAGTCATTGCAGAGATGTGTGGATGCAGTCCTCCAAGCTCATGATGGAGTCAGACACAATATTCATTCTGTTTCCACTGCAGCATGACTTTACATTCTATACTGGACATTATTTCTGTTCAGTGACAATACTTTTGTCTAAGCAAAGTCAGACCTTACTGTCCTAATGAAATCATTAAAAATCAATCATGATCATATTTTATTGTGGTAAAATAATCATAATCTAGAGGCCTTTGCCTTTCATATAAGCCACTTCTGATACCAAATGATCAACTAGAAGTCAACTTATCATTTGTTGTTCCTAAAACTTGGATAGGCAAGAAGTCTTTTGTCAGGTAGTGTAATATGACAGAGGTCTCAGAAAATTCACAGATTTGCAAATTACAAGTTTATGCTTTTATTAGTCAATCTCATAAATATGGTAATTCTGAAATAGTGGCAAACGCAGGTCTGTCCGTGGCCTCAGATTGTGAGGGACATGTTTCTATGACACTTCATTGTAATGACTCGTTTTTACGAGGACGTGAATGCTTTTTACTAGCTGGAATCCTGTAATTATGGTAGTTTCGACACAGCAAGAACGCACCTTAAATTTTAATTGGATGAGCTGAATTTGAAGCTGATAAAAAAAATATATTTTAACTTAACACATATTTAACTTTTAATAGGAACACAACCAAGCTGCAATATAAACACAGTGCATTCAATAAATCTACTGTTATTAAACTACATATTAACTGTTCAGCTGATGATGAAACTCATTTCCGGGCAGACACAAAACTATTTTGAAATCTGCACATTTTCTGAAGGTTATGTGATTTAGGATGCATCCTAATTCTGCATTGCATCAGATGTGGGGAAAAAAACTAAAATACTAGAGTAATTCTAGAATTATTCTCAAAGTATTTGATATAATCTGCTGTGGTAATTCTATCATTGCCATGGTAACACAACAACTATAGTAATTAATACGCTGTGGTAATTCTATCGTTGCCATGGTCACACAACAACTATAGTAATTAAAACGCTGTGGCAATTCTATCGTTGCCATGGTAACACAACAACTACAGTAATTAATACACTGTGGCAATTCTATCGTTGCCATGGTAACACAACAACTATAATATTTAATATGTTGTGGTAATTATATAGTAGCCATGGTAAAACAACAACTATAGTAATTAATACACTGTGGCAATTCTATCGTTGCCATGGTCACACAACAACTATAGTAATTAAAACGCTGTGGTAATTCCATCGATGCCATGGTAACACAACAACTATAGTAATTAAAACGCTGTGGGAATTATATCGTTGCCATGGTAACATAACTATAGTAATTAAAACGCTGTGGCATATCTATCGTTACCATGGTAACATAACAAATATATTATTTAAAATGCTGTGGCAATTCTATTGTTGCCATGGTCACACAACAACTATAGTAATTGATATGCTGTGGTAATTATATAGTTGCCATGGTAACACAACAACTATAGTAATTAATATGCTGTGGTAATTATATAGTTGCCATGGTAAAACAACAACTATAGTAATTAAAACGCTGTGGCAATTCTATTGTTGCCATGGTCACACAACAACTATAGTAATTAAAATGCTATGGTAATTTTATCGTTGCCATGGTAACACAACAACTACAGTAATTAAAACGCTGTGGCAATTCCATCGTTGCCATGGTAACATAACTATAGTAATTAAAACGCTGTGGCATATCTATCGTTACCATGGTAACATAACAACTATAGTAATTAAAATGCTGTGGCATATCTATCGTTACCATGGTAACATAACTATAGTAATTAAAATGCTGTGGCAATTCTATCGTTGCCATGGTCACACAACAACTATAGTAAATAATATGCTGTGGTAATTATATAGTTGCCATGGTCACACAACAACTATAGTAATTAATATGCTGTGGTAATTATATAGTTGCCATGGTCACACAACAACTAAAGTAATTAATATGCTGTATTAATTCTATCGTTGCCATGGTAACACAACAACTATAGTAATTAATATGCTGTGGTAATTCTATCATTGCCATGGTCAAACAACAAGTATAGTAATTGATATGCTGTATTAATTCTATCGTTGCCATGGTAACACAACAACTATAGTAATTAATATGCTGTGGTAATTCTATCGTTGCCATGGTCACACAACAACTATAGTAATTAATATGCTGTGGTAATTCTATCGTTGCCATGGTCACACAACAACTATAGTAATTAATATGCTGTGGTAATTCTATCGTTGCCATGGTCACACAACAACTATAGTAATTAATATGGTGTTAATTATATAGTTGTCATGGTCACGCAACAACTAATGTAATTAATATGCTGTGGTAATTCTATCGTTGCCATGGTCACACAACAACTATAATAATTTATATGCTATGCTGTATTAATTCTGTACTTGCAATGGTAACACAAAAAGTATAGTAATTAATATGCCGTGTTAATTATATAGTTGCCATGGTCACACAACAACTATAGTAATTAATATGGTGTTAATTATATAGTTGCCATGGTAACACAACAACTATAGCAATTAGCACACTGTGGTAATTCTTTAGTTGCCATGGTCACACAACATCTATAGTACTTAATATGCCGTGTTAATTATATAGTTGCCATGGTCACGCAACAACTATCGTAATTAATATGCTGTGCTAATTATATAGTTGCCATGGTAACAACAACATCTATAGTACTTAATATGCCGTGTTAATTATATAGTTACCATGGTCACACAACATCTATAGTACTTAATATGCCGTGTTAATTATATAGTTGCCATGGTCACACAACAACTATCGTAATTAATATGCTGTGCTAATTATATAGTTGCCATGGTAACAACAACATCTATAGTACTTAATATGCCATGTTAATTATATAGTTGCCATGGTCACGCAAGAACTATCGTAATTAATATGCTGTGCTAATTATATAGTTGCCATGGTCACACAACATCTATAGTACTTAATATGCTGTGTTAATTATATAGTTGCCATGGTCACGCAACAACTATCGTAATTAATATGCTGTGCTAATTCTATAGTCGCCACCCTAACACAACTATATTAACATAAACAAATGACCAAATACTGTAGTTTTCTATAGTAGTTGGTATTGCATATCTTTACTGTAAAATATACAGTAATTTTCACAATGCAACTTTAAAATACAGCAACACAGTATAACTGTCATACTGTAAAATACAGTTCATATTGCAGATAAATACTGTGTAATTTACAAAAAAAAAACAGTAATTAACAGTGTAAATATGCTAGAATTATCTAAAATCTGACAGAAATATCATGTAGATTATGAGCATTTGATCACCCCTGCTTATGTTTATTTTCTCCAAATCTTCTCGATGGCCTGCAGGTCTCACAAACACAGAGGAACATTTTTGTTTCTGTCGTTCAGGGCTAAACACACAGCATATGTAATGAAGGGAGGTCTACAGGGAGAGACTCGTCCCAGATACATCACAGCAAAACACACCAGCTCAAATGCACCAACTGATTACAGACGATTACAAACACAAATAATAATTTAATTACACAGAGAGTCAGATATTTATATCTTCTGAATAAAACACAGGCTGTTTGACTGAGAAAAACTCGCTAAGAGGACTGCAGAGTAATGTGGCAGGTAGCTATGCGGTTGCTAGGGACTATTATGGGATTTTTTGTTTTAAATCTGTCAACACAAAAATATATATACACCAGTAAAATTTAAAAAAAAACTAACAAAAGGCGTTACAGGGGTGTATCAGTATCAGTGCTTTTTGGATTTCATTTAGTCATTAGCAGATGCTATTGTCCAAAGCGACGTACAATAAAGGAGGCAATACAACAAGAATTATTATAATCCGATTATACAGAGGAACTGCTGGTGCTCTGAGAATTAAGTGCTGGAGTAAGGAGGGGGAGTGTTTTTTTAATAGAGAGAGATAAGAGTGTTTCTACAGGTGGTTTGTCAAGCCCACTCACCTGTGTGAGGCGCACTCAGTATTGCATAATGTTTTGAGGTTGTCATGTGGTGTGGTTTGGTGGGAGGGAGAAGAGGGGGTCCTAGTTTTGTTCACAGGGGTTTATATAAGGGATTCTTTAAGGTGGTAAATCCATAGTTGCCATGGTCACACAACAACTACAGTAATTAATATGCGGTGTTAACTATAAAGTTGCCATGGTAACACAACAACTAGAGTAATTAATATGCGGTGTTAACTATAAAGTTGCCATGGTAACACAACAACTACAGTAATTAATATGCGGTGTTAACTATAAAGTTGCCATGGTAACACAACAACTATAGTAATTAATATGCGGTGTTAACTATAAAGTTGCCATGGTAACACAACAACTATAGTAATTAATATGCGGTGTTAACTATAAAGTTGCCATGGTAACACAACAACTATAGTAATTAATATGCGGTGTTAACTATAAAGTTGCCATGGTCACACAACAACTATAGTAATTAATATGCGGTGTTAACTATAAAGTTGCCATGATTACACAACAACTATAGTAATTAATATGCGGTGTTAACTATAAGGTTGCCATGGTAACACAACAACTATAGTAATTAATATGCGGTGTTAACTATAAAGTTGCCATGGTAACACAACAACTATAGTAATTAATATGCGGTGTTAACTATAAAGTTGCCATGGTAACACAACATCTATAGTAATTAATATGCGGTGTTAACTATAAAGTTGCCATGGTAACACAACAACTATTGTAATTAATATGCGGTGTTAACTATAAAGTTGCCATGGTAACACAACAACTATAGTAATTCATACGCGGTGTTAACTATAAAGTTGCCATGGTAACACAACAACTATAGTAATTAATACGCGGTGTTAACTATAAAGTTGCCATGGTAACACAACAACTATAGTAATTAATACGCGGTGTTAACTATAAAGTGTTAACTATAAAGTTGCCATGGTAACACAACAACTATAGTAATTAATATGCGGTGTTAACTATAAAGTTGCCATGGTAACACAACAACTATAGTAATTAATATGCGGTGTTAACTATAAAGTTGCCATGGTAACACAACAATTATAGTAATTAATATCCGGTGTTAACTATAAAGTTGCCATGGTAACACAACAACTATAGTAATTAATATGCGGTGTTAACTATAAGGTTGCCATGGTAACACAACAACTATAGTAATTAATATGCGGTGTTAACTATAAGGTTGCCATGGTAACACAACAACTATAGTAATTAATATGCGGTGTTAACTATAAAGTTGCCATGGTAACACAACAACTATAGTAATTAATATGCGGTGTTAACTATAAGGTTGCCATGGTAACACAACAACTATAGTAATTAATATGCGGTGTTAACTATAAAGTTGCCATGGTAACACAACAACTATAGTAATTAATATGCGGTGTTAACTATGAAGTTGCCATGGTAACACAACAACTATAGTAATTAATATGCGGTGTTAACTATAAGGTTGCCATGGTAACACAACAACTATAGTAATTAATATGCGGTGTTAACTATAAAGTTGCCATGGTAACACAACAACTATAGTAATTAATATGCGGGTGTTAACTATAAAGTTGCCATGGTAACACAACAATTATAGTAATTAATATCCGGTGTTAACTATAAAGTTGCCATGGTAACACAACAACTATAGTAATTAATATGCGGTGTTAACTATAAGGTTGCCATGGTAACACAACAACTATAGTAATTAATATGCGGTGTTAACTATAAGGTTGCCATGGTAACACAACAACTATAGTAATTAATATGCGGTGTTAACTATAAAGTTGCCATGGTAACACAACAACTATAGTAATTAATATGCGGTGTTAACTATAAGGTTGCCATGGTAACACAACAACTATAGTAATTAATATGCGGTGTTAACTATAAAGTTGCCATGGTAACACAACAACTATAGTAATTAATATGCGGTGTTAACTATGAAGTTGCCATGGTAACACAACAACTATAGTAATTAATATGCGGTGTTAACTATAAGGTTGCCATGGTAACACAACAACTATAGTAATTAATATGCGGTGTTAACTATAAAGTTGCCATGGTAACACAACAACTATAGTAATCAATATGCGGTGTTAACTATAAAGTTGCCATGGTAACACAACAACTATAGTAATTAATATGCGGTGTTAACTATAAAGTTGCCATGGTAACACAACAACTATAGTAATTAATATGCGGTGTTAACTATAAGGTTGCCATGGTAACACAACAACTATAGTAATCAATATGCGGTGTTAACTATAAAGTTGCCATGGTAACACAACAACTATAGTAATTAATATGCGGTGTTAACTATAAAGTTGCCATGGTAACACAACAACTATAGTAATTAATATGCTGTGTTAACTATAAAGTTGCCATGGTAACACAACAACTATAGTAATTAATATGCGGTGTTAACTATAAAGTTGCCATGGTAACACAACAATTATAGTAATTAATATCCGGTGTTAACTATAAAGTTGCCATGGTAACACAACAACTATAGTAATTAATATGCGGTGTTAACTATAAGGTTGCCATGGTAACACAACAACTATAGTAATTAATATGCGGTGTTAACTATAAAGTTGCCATGGTAACACAACAACTATAGTAATTAATATGCGGTGTTAACTATAAAGTTGCCATGGTAACACAACAACTATAGTAATCAATATGCGGTGTTAACTATAAAGTTGCCATGGTAACACAACAACTATAGTAATTAATATGCGGTGTTGTTAACTATAAAGTTGCCATGGTAACACAACAACTATAGTAATTAATATGCGGTGTTAACTATAAGGTTGCCATGGTAACACAACAACTATAGTAATCAATATGCGGTGTTAACTATAAAGTTGCCATGGTAACACAACAACTATAGTAATTAATATGCGGTGTTAACTATAAAGTTGCCATGGTAACACAACAACTATAGTAATTAATATGCGGTGTTAACTATAAAGTTGCCATGGTAACACAACAACTATAGTAATTAATATGCTGTGGTAATGATTTTATCAACACAAATTGCCTTGATTTTATGCTTCTAAATGAAACTTGGCTAGATGACAGTTGTAGCGCAGCAGTTCTGAATGAAACAGCTCCTTTAAACTTTGATTATTTGAGTGTTTGCAGAGTTAATAGGAGAGGTGGAGGCATTGCTGCCCTGTTTAAAGATGTTTATGAGTGTAAACAAGTGTCATTTGGTGACTATTTGTCCTTTAAATATCTGAGTATAGCACTAAAGGGTGCTCCACGCGTTTTACTGATCATTATCTACAGACCTCCAAAATATTCTCCAACTTTTATTGATGATTTTACAGAGCTGTTATCAATAGTAACCTCTGAGTTTGACTATTTTACTATTGCTGGGGATTTTAATATTCTCATTGATAATCCAGAAATCAATGCTGTAAAAGAACTCATGACTGTCTTTAACACTTTTGATCTGACTCAGCATGTTCAAGGACTCACACACAATCGTGGACACTCTCTTGATCTACTTATAACTAAGGGTCTACACATTTCATCGACTGTTGTTAAGAATGTTGCACTATCTGATCATTTCTGTATTTTCTTTGATATATTGATCACTCCAGCCATTAAAGACAGATCTGTCTCTGTCAGAAAGAGTTGCATAAATGAGAACACTAGTGAGCAGTTTATGAAGGCCATATCACTCGCACCAAGTATATCTGCAGACTCTGTTGACTCTCTCCTTGATTTGTTTAACTCTAAAGTTAAGAATGTCATAGATGACATTGCTCCTGTTAAAGTCAGGAAGAAAACAGGGATGAAAGACGGGCCTTGGAGAAAATCAGCAACAGTTCAAATGATGAAAAGACAGTGCAGAAAAGCTGAGCGTATGTGGAGGAAGACGAAACTAGTAGTCCACTATAATATCTATAAAGACAGTCTTCATGCTTTTAATGTGAAACTAAAAACCGCTAGGCAGACTTTTGTTTTCAACCCTTATAAACAACAACTTAAATAATGCGCGTACACACTTTGCAACGGTAGAGAGACTCACAAACCCCCCCAGTAGGATTCCCAGTGAACTAATCTCGCAAAGTAAATGTAATGAGTTCACTCATTTCTTTACTGATAAGATCAATAATATTAGAAAGGCAATCAGCTCATCCAATCAGCCAAGTAGTGCTGATGTCAGACAAACTCAACCACAACTTAAGAAATCAGACATTATGTCTGATTTCATGACAATTAATGGTAAAATCTTAGAGGAGATCGTGCAAAGTATGAAAACATCAACCTGCAGTCTTGACACGCTCCCCACATCATTCTTCAAATCGGTGTTTAACTGTTTAGAAATGGATCTCCTAAAAGTGGTAAATGCTTCACTTCTCTCAGGGATTTTCCCAAACTCACTTAAAACTGCAGTTATTAAACCCCTCTTGAAAAAGAGCAATCTGGATAACACACTATTGAGCAGCTACAGGCCAATCTCAAATCTCCCTTTCATTGGCAAAATCATTGAAAAAGTTGTTTTCAACCAGGTTAACACGTTCTTAAACTCCAAGGGGTGTTTAGACAATTTTCAATCTGGTTTCAGAGCACATCACAGTACAGAGAGCGCTCTTATAAAGATAATCAATGATATCCGCCTAAATACAGATTCAGGTAAACTAACAGTGCTGGTATTGCTCGATCTCAGTGCTGCATTTGACACTGTCGATCACAGCATACTTCTGGATAGGCTGGAAAACTGGGTTGGGCTGTCTGGGACGGTCCTCAAACGGTTCAGATCTTATCTTGAAGGGAGAGGTTACTATGTCAGTATAGGTGACCATAGGTCGAGGTGGACACCGATGACATGTGGAGTCCCACAAGGCTCGATTCTGGCACCTCTCCTGTTCAACCTTTATATGCTCCCTCTAAGCCAAATAATGAGAAAGAACCAAATTTCCTACCACAGCTATGCTGATGACACTCAGATCTACTTAGCCTTACTGCCTAATGACTACAGCCCTATTGACACCCTCTGCCAATGCATTGATGAAATGAACAGTTGGATGTGCCAAAACTTTCTTCAGTTAAACAGAGAGAAAACTGAAGTCATTGCGTTTGGGAACACAGATGAGGTTCTCAAGGTGAATGCGTACCTTGGCTCTAAAGGTCAAACAACAAAAAATAAGGTCAAGAATCTTGGTGTGACTCTGGCGTCAGATCTGAGTTTCAATAGTCATGTCAAAGCAGTTAGTAAATCAGCATACTATCATCTCAAAAACATTGCAAGAATCAGATGCTTTGTTTCCAGTGAAGACTAAGAGAAACTTGTTCATGCTTTTATCAGCAGCAGGGTGGATTACTGTAACGGCCTCCTCACGGGCCTTCCCAAAAAGACAGTCAGACAGTTGCAGCTCATCCAGAACGCTGCGGCCAGGATTCTGACCAGAACCAGGAAATCAGAGCACATCACACCTGTCCTCAGGTCTCTACACTGGCTCCCAGTTACATTCAGAATAGACTTTAAAGTATTACTACTTGTCTATAAATCACTAAATGGCCTAGGACCTCAATACATTACAGATATGCTCACTGAATACAAACCTAGAAGAACACTCAGATCTTTAGGATCATATAAACTAGAAATTCCAAGAGTTCAGTCAAAGCAGGGTGAATCGGCTTTCAGCTACTACGCCCCTCGCTGCTGGAATCAGCTTCCAGAAATGATCAGACGTGCTCCAACATTAGGCACATTCAAATCCAGACTGAAAACACATCTGTTTAGCTGTGCCTTTACTGAATGAGCACTGTGCTACGTCCGACAGATCCCACTATTATGTTTTTCTCTTCTTTTTCATTCTTTTACAACCTGTTTTAACCCATTTTTATCTGTTTTTTATTATCTGTTTTTATTTTTTCTTACACTTGTCTTTTTTATTCCTGTTTATGTAAAGCACTTTGAATTGTCACTGTGTATGAAATGTGCTATAGAAATAAACTTGTCTTGCCTTGCCTTAACTATATAGTTGCCATGGTAACACGACTATAGTAATTAAAATGCTGTGGAAATTCCTTAGTTGCCATAGTAACACAACTATAGTATTTAATATGCTATGTTAATTATATAGCTGCCATGGTAACACAACCACTACAGTAATTAAAATGCTGTGTTAATTATATAGTTGCTACGGTAACACAACTAATATAGCAATTTATATGCTGTGTTAATTATATAGTTGCCATGGTAACACAACCACTACAGTAATTAAAATGCTGTGTTAATTATATCATTGCCACGGTAACACAACTACTATAGCAATTAATATACCATGTTAATTCTACAGTTGCCATGGTAACACAACAACTATAGCAATTAATATGCTGTGGTAATTCCATAGTTGCCATGGTAACACAACAACTATAGAAGTTTATATGCTGTGGTAATTATATAGTTGCCATGGTAACACAACAACTATTAAAACGCTATGGTAATTCTATCGTTGCCATGGTCACACAACAACTATAGTAATTAATATGCTGTGGTAATTCTATCGTTGCCATGGTAACACAACAACTATAATAATTAATATGCTGTGGTAATTCTATCGTTGCCATGGTAACACAACAACTATAGTAATTAATATGCTGTGGTAATTATATAGTTGCCATGGTCACACAACAACTATAGTAATTAATATGCTGTGGTAATTATATAGTTGCCATGGTAACACAACAACTATTAAAACGCTGTGGTAATTCTATTGGTGTCATGGTAACACAACAACTATAGTAATTAATATGCTGTGGTAATTATATAGTTGCCATGGCAACATAACAACTAATAAAACGCTGTGGTAATTCTATCGTTCCCATGGTCACACAACAACTATAATAATTAATATGCTGTGGTAATTCTATCGTTGCCATGGTCACACAACAACTATAGAAATTAATATGCTGTGGTAATTCTATCGTTGCCATGGTAACACAACAACTATAGTAATTAATATGCTGTGGTAATTATATAGTTGCCATGGTAACACAACAACTATTAAAACGCTGTGGTAATTCTATCGTTGCCATGGTCACACAACAACTATAGTAATTAATATGCTGTGTTAATTCTATCGTTGCCATGGTAACACAACAACTATAGTAATTAATATGCTGTGGTAATTATATCGTTGCCATGGTAACACAACAACTATAGTAATTAATGTGCTGTGGTAATTCCTTAGTTGCCATAGTAACACAACAATCATAGTAATTAATATGCCATGTTAATTCTACAGCTGCCATGGTAACACAACCACTATAATAAATAATATGCTGTGGTAATTGTATATTAATATGCTGTAATGATACGCTGTAGCACACCTCATAAAAGTGAAATCCAGTTTATATCACAGTTAAACACAGCAAATCGTTAACAGTGTAAATATACTACAATCAGACAGAAACATCATGTAGATTATGAACATTTGATCACGCCTGCTCATGTGTGTTATTTCTCCAGATGTTCTCAATGCCCTTGCTCACAAACACGGAGGAACTTTTATTCTGTCATTCAGGACTAAAAAAATAAGCGTAAAAACAAATCAATTCTACACACTCTGAGGAAGTTTAAAAAGTCACATCTTTATAAACATAGCTTTAATATTAAAAACACACCCATGCAGTATTGCGTTTCATCAAATTTGCCTTCATCTGGGTGTAATGTACAAATGAAATTTCAGCAAATACTACACAAACCAAAGGTTTAAACTTTATCTTAAGGTGTCCTTGTGTACAGTTGAACTGTTAATTTAACTAGTGAGTAATATGAATTAATTACATGCTCTTACTATATGATTAGGCTTAGAATGTGGGCTAGGTTTAGGGTTAGCTGCATGTACTTACACACAATTAATTGTAATCACTACAGTAAATACGAGGAACTTGTGTAACAAGGACAGCTTAAAATAAGGTGTTACGAACTTGTTAATTTTGCTTCAAAATCATGTCTTTCAGGCTACAGGAGAGGAAACATCCAAAATATTCCAAGCATGTACGTCTCATTTGTGTCTGCAGGTTTCAATTATAGCAAGCAGCAATCTGAGAAACAACTATTTTGTTTTCCATTTGAGCAGCACTTACATTAACCAAAATTAATAGGTTTATATCTTTATATTCTGAAGGTATTTACTGATTATATTAGCCTGATTCAATTATAAAACATCTTGTTAAATGCTGTTTTCTCAAAACAATTACATCAAGTGCAGCAAACGTCTATACTATACTATATATATATATATATATATATATATATATATAATTATATATATATATATATATATATATATATATATATATATATATGTATATATATATATGTATATATGCATATATGTATATATATGTGTATATATATGTGTATATATATATATATATATATATATATATATATATATTTACACATATATATATATATATATATATATATATATATATATATATATATATATATATATATATATATATATATATATATATATATATATATATACACATATATATATATACACATACATACATATATATATATATATAAACTGCTTTTATTCTAGCCGAAATAAAACAAATAAAAATTTCTCCAGAAGAAAATTTTTTTATCAGACATACTGTAAAAATTTCCTGAAACTGTTAAACATCATTTAAGAAAATATTTTAAAAAGAAAAAAATTCAAAGGGGGGCTAATAATTCTGACTTCAACTGTATATATAAAATAGTTTTGCTTTCAACTACCAAAACAAAACTGGTTTCTACTTCCAAAAGGGTTTTCTTCCAACCACCAAAAAGTTGCTAGGAGAACTTCGTTATTAAAAATATTCTTTAAAAACGTGTTAAAATATACAATAATAATCACCTGATGTTGGTAACAACCAAAGAAATCCATATATGCAAAGAAAACCATACTAATTAGTTTACAAATGAAGTTCTGTGATGAATGAAAAATGAAATGACGCAGGGAAAAAGTTGAACACATGATTAAAGGAAGGTGTAGTTCGGCAGTAAAAGCCGAGACAGCAGCTGAAATCTCTCAGTAGTTCTTCAGCAACCCTCTGCCCTTCCTCGGTGTAAATGAATATCAGCTGCTTCAGTCCAACATCCACATTAGCAGGAGGATGAAGATGAAACCAGGGTGGACTTTTCAGGATCCAAAACACACCCAAGCAAACTCTCAGATGCTTTCAGAAAAAGAAAAATCAAGCTGTAGAATGGCCCAGCCAATCACCTGAGCTTAATCCAATAGAGAATACAAAATAAAGCTTAGATTTGATAGAAGAGACCCACAGAACCATCAAGATTTTTACACTCTGATGAAGTCTGTGAGAAACTCACACCTGAGCGATGCATGAGACGTCATTCTCCATATGCGAGGCGTCTTTAAGCTGCAGCCACCAAAAAAAGCCTTTTATATACAGTACTAAATACATTTCAGTAGTTCAGCGCTTTCTCCCTCTGTCATTTCATTCTTATTACACACAACTCATTTTCCAGATTATAATTGTCTTGTTTTATTTTTATGTTTGTATTGTTTGGGTTTTTACCAAAATCTGCTTCGATTCCATGTCAACAGCTCCTTTAGGAATATTATTCTCAGGAAAAAACATGACGTGTTCAATACTTAATTCCCCCACTGTATACTGTATATATGCCTGAACTGCCAAAACTAAACTGGTTTCTATTTGCACAATTGTTTTCTTCCAACCATTAAAAAAATAATAAAGTTTGACATTTGCTATTTTATGTTCGCAAGACAGACGTTGATGATTATTAAAGCGCTTCAGCGTCTGTCATCACAATGACATTCATTATCAGCAAAAACCAACACACTAGAGGAATGCAGAGCTGCGACTGTGCTGGAGGTGAAAGTGTGTAATAACATCCACAATAAAAAGTTATCGGCGATGCATTTGTGCGCATTTATCAGCAGAAAAGCGACTGATCTTTTATGACAAGAGGGTGGAGTTTCTCTAACTTATCAGCGCTTCAGATCTTGTCACTTTTAGTGTAAGCAAAGTCTGAAACACACCTTTCGGGCTCTGATCAGACAGGACCGGTTTCAGCGTTCCACGCATATTTCCATTTACTATGGTACATGCGGACGCCTCACCCTGCAACTCGAGCGCAAGATATGAGGGAGAATCTCCAGAAAAACTGGCCAAGAATGGGCTGGTATTTAACATATAATCACAGAAAGAAGGAGAGGTTGCATTTTTGCATAACTCTGAAAACAAAGGCAAGAAGAGGCGGAAAAGATTGTGCTCAAGTGAAAATGCCATTACTTTTTTTTTTTTTATTTAGCGTGAGTAGAGTAAAAGTGTTAGATAGGAACTATATCATATGGAAGTGTCCTTTGGTTGAATATTTTTGGGAGAAAGTTCTGAACTTTTTATCCATGGTATTAAAACAGAATGTTCCTAAATGTCCAAACACTTTGTGTATTAAATATTTTTTCCCGTATTTTGTGATTCATGATTTTATTTTTTATTTTCCCTGTTTATTTGTGCTTTTAAATTGCATTGTGGGATCTTGATCTTTCTTCCAACAGCTTTTAAACCCTAAAAAAGTGACTTTTATAAACATTTTTAATAGTTTGCAGTGATATATTGTCTTGGTTGGCGTTGTAACCTCTCTACTATAAAAGATCTGGGTGTCATATTAGACAGCAATTTAACCTTTGAAAATCATATATCCCATGTCACAAAAACTGCTTTCTTTCATCTGAGAAATATCGCTAAATTGCGAAGTATGCTATCTATATAAGATGCAGAAAAGCTAGTCCATGCTTTCATGACTTCTAGGCTGGATTACTGTAATGCTCTGTTTGCTGGCTGCCCAGCATCCTCTATTAACAAACTTCAGCTAGTACAAAATGCAGCTGCCAGAGTTCTTACCAGGTCTAGAAAATATGATCATATCACCCCAATTTTATCCTCCTTACACTGGCTGCCTGTTAAGTTTCGTATTGAATTTAAAATATTACTTCTTACCTATAAAGCTTTAAATAATCGAGCTCCTGTTTATCTAACCAACCTCCTGTCTCGCTACAATCCAACCCGCTCTTTAGGATCTCAAAACTCAGGGCTTCTGGTAGTACCTAGAATATCAAAGTCGAGTAAAGGAGGTCGAGCCTTCTCATTTATAGCCCCTAAACTCTGGAATAGCCTTCCTGATAATGTCCGAGGCTCAGACACACTCTCGCAGTTCAAAACTAAATTGAAGACCTATTTTTTTAGCAAAGCATACACTCAGTGCATCACTTAGCGGTATGACGCATGAGTGTGCCCCACGCAGGTTGTTGCATCTCGTTTATATACAGTACACTATAAACAGCAGCTACGCTAATTATTCTCTTTATTCTCTATTTCCACCTGGAGGTACTCATCCCGAGGCCCTCAGACTAGGCAGCACCACTGATGCGATCCAAGACCAGCGATGAGATGATCCCAACGTTTTCATAATCCTGGACCAGGCCGTATCCTGAGCAGATGCTGTGGTGGTCATGCAGGAGTGGAGAGCATGAGACTGATTCCTGTGACGCTCCAGAGACAGACGAGTCTTCGCTGAGGTCCAGCATTCTCCAGCTTCCTGCGCCTAGACTGCAGCTCTGCACAAGATGTTTGGCCATAGGAGAAATGGTCGTGCCCAACTGAGCCTGGTTTCTCTCGAGGTTTTTTTAATTCTTCGCTTTCGCCATTTGGTGAAGTTTTTTCCTCGCCGCTGTCGCCACTGGCTTGCATGTTTCGGGATCTGTAGAGCTGCGCATCGATGGATTTGCTCTTCAGTGTTTGGACTCTCAGTAGTGAATTATAAACCACACTGAACTGAGCTGAACTGAACTTAAACACTGAAAACTGAACTGAAACCGTTTCAATTTACTATAATCTTCTGTGTGAAGCTGCTTTGACACAATCTACACTGTAAAAGCGCTATAGAAATAAAGGTGAGTTGAATTGAATTGTATATTATGCTACAAACACCTTGTAATAAACTGCAGCCCATTTTCTGTTATTTTACAGACTTATTTCTCTAGATATTATTTATTATACATTATATTATTATTTCAAAATACAACCCCAAATCAGAAAAACATTGGGACCGTATGTAAAACGCAAATAAAAAAGTAAGTAGTGATTTCTCAAGTTGCTTTGACTTGTATTTCACTGCAGACAATATGAACACAATATTTCAGGGTTTCTCATTCAGACCTGCAACACATTTCACAAAACCTTGGGACAGGAGCAGTCTATAAATCAGGTAAACTGGTTAAATGATGTGATTTGAAACAGGGGATGTCAACAGGTGATTGTAATTTTGGTTTGGTACAAAAGCAGCATCCAAGAAAAAGGTGTAGTCCTTTAGGAGCAAAGATGAGCTGAGGATCACCAGTTTGCCAACAAATATGGGAGAAAATGATTGACGTGTTTAAAAACAATGTTCCTCAAAGAAAGACATGAAGACATTTGGATATTTCACCTTCAACAGTGCAGAACATCATTAAAAGGTTCAAGGATCAAATTGGTCCAAATCAGGGATTCTAAAACTCTCATGCTTTTTTTCAGAGAGTACACTTAAATCTTTCCAAGATATTTCAAATCAATATGATATACCACAATCCAATTTTTTTAAAATACCTTCATCTGCGTCATTTTATTAAATCTTTGTCCGATAAGGGTAAACTGAGATTTAAACTTGTAGCCATAGAGCGAATTGTAACAAACAGTTTTTCCAAGGGGCTAATATCCAAAATATGCAAAGCTCTGTCTAACTCATGTACTTCTACCTTTGAGAGTTTGAAGTGTGTGTGGGGAAAAGATTTAGGTCACGAAACTGAAGATACAGATTGGTCTGAAATATGTAACAATTTGTTTACTAAATGTACGTCATTGGGTGTTCATGAGCTCAATTATGAATTCATCAACAGAGTTGATCTTACACCCTTGCGCCTGAAAAAGACTTACAGAAACTCCTCTGATCTTTGTTTTAACTGCAAAAAAAGCAGAGGAACATTCCTTCACTGTTTCTAGTATTGTGACAAAATCATCTCTTTTGGAAGAAAATACGTCCTTTTCTACAAGGAGTCTTTAAGATAAAATTCAGTTTTTCTCTAGAATTGTATTTGTTATATGGTGGAGTAGAGAATGTGTTGGACTCCCACACCAAACATTTGCTTTTAATTTTGGTCTATCTGGCAAAGAAATATATACTGTTATTTTGGTCATCTCCTCAGGTACCCTCCTTTAAAATGTGCTTGTCTCAAGTATGTGCCTTATTTCCACTTGAGAATCTCACCTGTGATATACATCAAAAGTCAGATGACTTCAGGCAGCTATAGACACCTCTTTGGCATTACATCAATCATTTCTCCTGATTTTCTATTTTATGGTATATATTTTTTGCTCCTAGCTTGACTGTATTATCCTGTTTACTTGTTTGTATATCTCCCTCTTTTTTTTCTTCCCCACTCTATGACCGAGACGACTAATGGGGAAGATAAAAAAAAGAAGAAAAAAAAGATTCAAAAAAACTGGAGGAATTTCAGTGTGTAAAGGACAAGGGCGCAAGCCTAAGCTGAACAACAGTGATCTCCAATCCCTCAGGCGGTGCTCCATCAAGAATCCTCATTCATCTATAAGCGATATCAACACGCGGGCTCAGGACTACTGCGGCAAATCTTTGTCAAGTACCACAATATGCAGTTACATCCACAAATACCCAGTTAAAACTGCACTGTGCCAAAAGGAGGCCCTATGTTAACAGTGTCCAGAAGTGACGACAATTATCTGGGCTCGGAGGCATCTGGAATGGACCATCACACAGTGGAAATGTGTACTGTGGTCAGATGAATCAGCATTTCAGGTATATTTTGTGAGAAATGGACGCCATGTGTTCAGGGCCAAAGAAGAAAAGGATCCTCCAGACTGTTACCAGCAACAAGTGCAAAACCCAGGGTCTTTCATGGTATGGGGTTGTGTCAGTGCCTTTGGCAAAAGTAACTTACACTTCTGTGATGCACTATTAATGCTGAAAAGTACATAGAGATTTGAGCACAATATGCTGCTGCCTTTTCCAGGGATGCCCATGCAGGTACTTGACTGGCCTGCCTGCAGTCCCGACCTGTGTCCAATAGAGAATGTGTGGTGCATTTCGAAGAGCAAAATGCGACAACGAAGACCCCGTACTGTTACCCACCTTAAGACTTGTTTGCAGGAAGAATGTGACAAAATTACCCCTTAAACACTGCATCACTTGGTGTCTTCAGTCTCTAAATGTCTTTTAAGTGTTGTGAAAAGGAATAGCAACATTACAAAGTGGTAAATGCTTTACTGATACAACTTTTTTTAAATGTGTTGCAAGAACCAAAATTAAAACGTGTTTAAAAATAAATAAATAAATAAATCACGAAGAACACATTAAATAATGTTTGTTGTATTGTCTGCAACAAAATAAAAGTCATAGTAAATTTGCAAATCACAACTTTCTCTTTTTATTTGTATAAACTTTTTCAGAATTGAGGTTGTACTAAACTGTCAATAAAAGTCGACAGAGCAGAGATCAACATCCCATAATGCAATTCACAACCGTAAATAAACGAAAAAACACACAAAATACGGAAACTGTTCATTAACAGAGATACTTCATAAGGCATACCGAAAGAATGCACTGGTCATTGTGTGTGTAAGGAGGTGTGATTATGCAGTAGTTTCTCCCGTGTCAGATATGATGAGTGTGTTTAGATGCCGGGGTGAAGTTCAGCCGTGAGGTGTGGAGTCTGTGCTGATGAACGACACATTCATGCATGAAAGACGGACCAAAAAAAACGAGGTTTTACAATCCTTTCACTCACGCATGCTGAGAATTCTGACCTTTAGAGTTGGCATGAGCTGTCACCAGTGCATGAGTCAATCTACTCTCGTAGTAAATTACAAGAGTAAAGGGTGCATGAATGGTGGAGTCTTATCCCAGCTAACAGGGAACGTTCCCAGAACATTCACTAACGTTCTTTAAAAGTTGTGGAAATGTTAGCACACAATGTTATCAATGGAACGTTTTTAGAATGTTCTCATAACGTTCTTGTACTGTTGTTAAAAAAATGTTCTTAGAACAAAGTTTCAGGAACGTCTTCAGGACATTATTTGTACTTGAACATTGTCACAATGTTGATAAAAAAACGTTCTTAGAACATTATATTTTGGTGAAAATTTAGGTTTTGAAAACGTTGTAAGAACGTTTTGCTAACCATAAAAAAACGTTCTAGCAACATTAAGCAAACTGGACATTTCAACGTTCTTAGAATGTTATATTTTGGTAGAAATTTAGGTTTTGAAAACGTTGTAAGAACGTTACGCTAACCATAAAAAACGTTCTAGAAACATTAAGCAAACTGGACATTTCAACGTTATTGGAACGCTCCAAACAAACGTTCTTAGAACATTATATTTTGGTGAAAATTTAGGTTTTAAAAACATTGTAAGAACATTACGCTAACCATAAAAAAACGTTCTAGAAACATTAAGCAAACTGGACATTTCAACGTTTTTAGAATGTTAAAATTTGGTGGAAATTTAGGTTTTGAAAACGTTGTAAGAACGTTACGCTAACCAAAAAAAAAAACGTTCTAGCAACTTTAAGCAAACTGGACATTTCAAAGTTATTGGAACGTACCAAACAAACATTCTTAGAACATTATATTTTGGTGGAAATTTAGGTTTTAAAAACGTAAGAACGTTATGCTAACCATAAAAAAAACGTTCTAACAACATTTAGCAAACTGGACATTTCAACATTCTTGGAACGTTACAGATAACGTTACGAGAACGTTCTCACAACCTAAATTTGTTAGCTGGGATGAAACTATTGTAGTGTCTTTTTTTGCACGTGATTATGAGGTTAAATCCAGTATGAGCAGTATATTTACTGCACACAAAATATAACATTTGCTGCTTGTTCAAATTCATCAGAGGTAGCCACAGCGGAATGAACCACCAACTATTCCGGGATGTTTTATGCAGCGAATGCCCTTCTAGCCGCAACCCAGCACTAGAAAACACCCATACACACTCATTCACACACACACACACTCATACAATACTGCCAATTTAGTTCATTTAATTCCCCTATAGCGCATGTGTTTGGACTGTGGGGGAAACCAGAGCACCCGGAGGAAACCCACACCAACACGGGGAGAACATGCAAACTCCACACAGAAATGAACAATGACCCAGCCGGGACTCAAACCAGCAACCTTTTTGCTGTGAGGCGACATTCATATGATTATTACGGTCACTGAGATTGTTATTGTGCTAAAATATTCCGAAAACAACTAAAAATGGCCCAAAATAGCTTTAAACACTACATGAAATATGTTCTTTTACCTCTAGAGTGAAAAACACTGACTTAAATATGTCCTTCAGAGGTAATAATTAACCAGAAAAGCTAAAAGACCTGGATTTCATCATCAAAGTTCACTGAATGGAGGTGGAATTTGGTTTTGACTGAATGCCTTATTATTAAGCATCTGAATAACAATAGCCATTTCAAAGAAGCGTCTTAATTTGCATATATGCGCACTTGGCACATAATTAGCTTACATAATGACTGAGAGGAATGTGTGACATGAGACCTGCCGTTCCTACTTTACAAAATAAACATGCACAGATGAATAAAAACGAATCATTAGGTGACTGATGGAAAAGTGGGTGGACAATACTCTCACTCACCGCTAGAGGACGCCACTCATTAATATTCATCGTGCTGGAATCAATCAGAGATGCTCCTCATGGCTGGTTTTCAGTCCACAAATCAATACGCAATCACTGTGAAGATTATAAAAGACAGAAATATTAATTATGTACGTGCAAGGAATACTTAAACACAATCACTATGCAAATGATAGGAAAAAAGTACTATTGGAACTATTCAATATGCAAATATTTGTAATGACATCACAAATTCACAGGAGATTCTGTAGTTATACGCAAATGATATGAAAACTAGATATGAATTAAATAGATTAAATAATAATAATATTAATAGTTGGCGACGCAGTGGCGCAGTAGGTAGTGCTGTCGCCTCACAGCAAGAAGGTCACTGGTTCGAGCCTCGGTTGGGTCAGTTGGCATTTCTGTGTGGAGTTTGCATGTTCTCCCTGCGTTCGCGTGGGTTTCCTCAGGGTGCTTCGGTTTTCCCCCACAGTCCAAAGACATGCAGTACAGGTGAATTGGGTAGGCTAAATTGTCCGTAGTGTATGAGTGTGATTAAGTGTGTGGATGTTTCCCAGAGATGGGTTGCGGCTGGAAGGGCATCCGTTGCGTAAAAATGTGCTGGATAAGTTGGCGGTTCATTCCGCTGTGGCGACCCCAGATTAATAAAGTGACTAAGCCGACAAGAAAATGAATGAATAAATAATAATAATAATAATAATAATAATAATATTATAAATAGTTGGCGACGCAGTGGCGCAGTACGTAGTGCTGTCGCCTCACAGCAAGAAGGTCGCTGGTTCGAGCCTCGGCTGGGTCAGTTGCCGTTTCTGTGTGGAGTTTGCATGTTCTCCCTGCGTTTGTGTGGGTTTCCTCCGGGTGCTTCGGTTTCCCCCACAGTCCAGGGGGAAACCCATGCGAGCATGGGGAGAATAAGCAAACTCCACACAGAAATGACAACTGGCCTGTTAAGGATTTGAACCAGTGATGTTCTTGCTGTGAGGCAACAGTGCTAACCACTGGGCCACCATGCTGCCCTATAAAGGGAAAGGTGGAGGAGTAGGGGTGGAAGGGGGGATTCTTCTAGGCAAAGATAACTAAAGTAAGAAACTCTGGTTATTTATAGTCAGTTAGGAATCATCTGATTGGTGAATCATGCATTAGTTAATGCAGGACCAGCTGTGGTCAATCATAATCACGTGCTCCTCTCGAAATTAGTTTAGAAATAAACTTTACTTAATGTAATCTGCACAAAATAACACAGTTAAACAAAACAAACAGCCAAATCTGTTTAAATCAGCCAAAAAGGGGGAAAAAACTCTTCAGCTGTGCCATCAAATGTGGAGGAAAAAAGGAAATACATACATACATATATATACTTCCAAAAATGAGAAAATATCCAGTGAGCGGCACAACACATCCAACTTTGAGGCGGATGGGCTAGCAGAAGACCACACTGGGTGCCACTCCTGTCAGGTAAGAACAGGAAACTGAGGCTACAATTCACACAGGCTCACCAACACTGGACAATAGAAGATTGGAGAAACGTTGCCTGGTCTGATGAGTCTACATTTCTGCTGCCACATTCGGATGGTAGGGTCAGAATTGGCCATCAACAACATGAAAGCATAGATCCATCCTGCCTTGTATCACTGGTTCAGGCTGGTGGTGGTGGGGGTGTAATGGTGTGGAGGATATTTTCTTGGCACACTTTGGGCTCATTAGTACCAATTGAGCATCGTGTCAACGCCACAGCCTACCTGAGTATTGTTGCTGACCATGTCCATCCCTTTATGACCACAGTGTATTCATTTTCTGATGGCTACTTCCAGCAGGAAAACGCACCATGTCATAAAGCGAGAATCATCTCAGACTGGTTTCATGAACATGACAATGAGTTCACTGTACTCAAATGGCCTCCACAGTCACCATTACTCAATCCAATAGAGCACTTTTGGGATGTGGTGGAACGGGAGATTCACATCATGGATGTGCAGCAGACAAATCTGCAGCAACTGTGTGATGCTATCATGTCAATATGGAGCAAAATCTCGAAAGTATATTTCCAGTACCTTGTACTAGTAGTACTAGTACCACCTGGTACTAGTAAGGTGTACCTAATTAGGTGGCCGGTGAGTGTACCATACAGAATTAAAATACTGCAGAACACTCATAAGTACAGACATAAAAAAAAAAACTGTTCAAGAATCTTTTGCGATGCTCCAAAAAAATCTAAGACAACGCAAAAAAATTGATTCTTTGTTTGATCTTGTTACATACACTATCAATATGATCTTTCCATGAAACCTTCTTGTCTATTATTACAGCCAAATACTTAATACATCAGACGTTGTAGACCTGAACACAATTTCCTCTGTTTTTTTAGGCTAATTACAAGAGCATTTGTCACACCATACCCGTCAACCATCCCGTTTTTCCCGGGATTCTCCCATATTTTTCAGTTCTATCCCGCTATCATCCCGTAAAGGTATTTTCCCGTATTTTCAGTCTTTCTCTGAAGGGTGGCAATAAACATTAAAGAGTCGAGCCTCCCTATACGCAACCCATACTGCCAAACCACCAGGGGTCACCCCTTTCTCTTAAATGTGAGTCTGTTCTGTGCTTTCGCTTTGTTTAGGCATGAAAACACTTTAAAATAAATATAAAAACGGCAGGATTCCCTTTCCTTTTACTACAGGTGCAGTCTCCTCTTCATATGCAATCCTCAAAACAGTCATATAGCGGTGCGTGACTGTCAGCTGATGCGCTCCATAGTGATAAATAGAGGCTGTTTCCCAAACAGATTCTGTACACGCGATTTGAAACGGAGGCTGGTTTTTGGTTGCATTTAAACAGACAATGTACAGATAATTAATAATAATAACATCTAAAGATGTCGATCTTGGTGGGGTTTTTACAAACACAACTAATTTCATCCTAAATGAGCATAAAAAGTTAGGAAAGCAATCGAATGCTTTCTTTATAATGTTAGATTTTTAAAGTGACGCCTGTTATTTAATGTACTCAAATGAAAAAAATCTAAATAAATAAGAGATTCATTCGTTGCTCTTTAATCAGAATGTGTAAGTTATACAGTGAAGAAACGGCTAATGAGATTTGACAGCTTGATTTTATTTCATTATAATAGCTATTAATTTTAATAAGCTGACCTGTTTGCTAATTTATTTGCTGCTAATGTACACTATTTATCTTTTCTTTTGTAAATAATAATAATAAAACATATTACTGACCATTTAACTGTTTATTTACAATGAAACAGCTACAAATCAACATATTTAATAATTTGGGAATTTTTTAAGGAGGGGGGGGGGGGGGGGGGGATCCCTTATTACGGTGGGCATATCCCTTATTTTCACATCCCAATGTTGACAGGTATGGTCTGCACGGCTGTCGTTTGAGTACACAGTGAAAAGCATAGCAGAACTCACACAACCTTCGAGCGCTCCAACATTCGTTTGTATTGCGGCTGACAAAACTGTATTCAGTTTAACTATCTGAACTCTGTTTGAAAAGAAACATACCACCAAATCAGATAAGGACTTACTTCCAACTCAATAAGTTTAGATACTAGAATATCAGCACGAACTGTATTGAATGTTGAGGAAAAATCTAGAAAAAGAGCCTTTACACAAGTATTTGGCTTATCTAAATGTTTAGACTACTATACAGTAAGGACAGTGAGAGATGCATCAGTTGAGAAAACATTTTCAGACTGTGTTATTATAAAAAAAAATAGAATTAATACATGTTTACCATTAGAAGTTGCTTATATTCACACACTGCGGACACACAACTGTGATTAAACCTTATATAAAAGGGATTTTTGCATAATAGGTCCACTTTAAAGATACAGAAAAGGTCAATTATTTAACCATGCATGTTAAAGGGTGAAAAATATACAGTTGAAGTCTGAATTTTTAGCCCTCCTGTATATTTTTCCCCAATTTCAACACATTTCTAAACATATTAGTTTTAATAACTCATCTCTAATAACTTATTTATTTTATCTTTGTCATGATGACAGTAAATAATATTTGACTAGATATTTTTCAAGACACTTCTATACAGCTTAAAGTGTCATTTAAAGGCTTAACTAGGGTAAAGTTAGGGTAATTAGGCAAGTCATTGTATAACAGGGGTTTGTTCTGCAGACAATCAAAAACAAATATAGCTTTAGGGGGCTAATAATATTGACCTTAAAATGGGTTTAAAAAAATTAAAAAACTGCTTTTATTCTAGCCGAAATAAACCTAATAAGACTTTCTCCAGAAGAAAAAATATTATAGGAAATACTGTGAAAATTTCCTGAATCTGTTCAACATCATTTGGGAAATATGTAAAAAAGAAAAGAAATTTCACAGGAGGGAGAATAATTCTGACTTCAATTTATCGCATTTTTTCAGTATCTATGAAGCTCAGTGTGCAGATGGTGCGAGACAGAGTGTGTAGGAGTGTGTGTGTGTGTTACCTTCTGATCCTGCAGGATTAAACACAGGTCAACGGAGGCCGTGAGACGCTCCTGAATCCTCAGACAGAGACTGGGACTGCGTTGGGTTCAGATTTGGGGAAATGCGCTGGTTATGGAGACACCGAGGGACGGGTTTGCTGGCGGTGCTGGTGATCTTACTGCTGCTGACGCTGCTGGCCACACACTCACTGCACAACAACAACAGGTCAGAGAAACACATTTGAAGATGCTTTATCTAATGTGACTGCGAGGTACATGTGAAGACAAAATTATTCATCCTCCTGTGAGATTTTAACTATTCTTCAAATATATTTCAAGTTGCGCTGAGAGAGGGTTTTTTTTTCAACGCATATTTAAACAAAATAGTTTAGTAATTGAATTCTTTTATGTTTGCCATAACGATAGCACACATATCTGTCAACCCTCTCGTTTTTCCCGGGATTACCCCGTATTTTACAGTTCTATTCCGCTATAATCCCGTAAAGGTATTTTCCTGTATTTCTCCCGTATTTTCAGTCTTTCTCTGAAGGGTGGCAATAAACATTAAAGAGCAGAGCCTCCCTATACGCAACCCATACTGCCGAACCACCAGGGGCCGCCCCTTTCTCTTAAATGTGAGTCTGTTCTGTGCTTTCGCTTTGTTTAGGCATGAAAACACTTTAAAATAAATATAAAAACAGCAGGATTCCCTTTCCTTTCATTACAGGTGCCGTCTCCCCTTCATATGCAATCCTCAAAACAGTCATATAGCGGTGCGTGACTGTCAGCTGACGCGCTCCATAGTGATAAACAGAGGCTGTTTCCCAAACAGATTCTGTACATGCGATTTGAAACGGAGGCTGGGTTTTGGGTGCATTTAAACAGACATATACACATAATTAATAATAATAACATCTAAAGATGTCGATCTTGGTGGGGGTTTTTACAAACACAACTAATTTCGTCCTAAATGAGCATAAAATGTTAGGAAAGCAATCGAATGCTTTCTTTATAACGTTAGATGTGTGCATTTTTAAAGTGACGCCTGTTATTTAATGTAATCAAACACAAAAAATCTAAATAAATGAGATTCATTGGTTGCTCTTTAATCAGACAGTGTCAGTTATACAGTAAAGAAATGGCTAATGAGATTTGATAGCTAGATTTTATTTCATTATAATAGCTATTAATTTTAATAAGCTGAACTGTTTGCTAATTTATTTGCTGCTGATGTATACTATTTATTTTTTCTTTTGTAAATAATAATAATAAAACATATTACTGACCATTTAACTGTTTATTTACAATGAAAAAGCTACAAATCAACATATTTAATAATTTGGGGATTTATTTTAAGGGGGGTCATCGGGCGAATTCCTTATTATGGTGGGCATATCCCTTATTTTCACATCCAAATGTTGACAGGTATGATAGTACATAATGAGGGTTTCTACAGGTTGCATTGAGTTAAACTTAAGATTTTTAAAGACATTTTTAAGACCATTATATGAAATTTTAGACTCATAATAAGATAAAGGTTAATGAATTTTTTAAATGGCCGAGATGGAAAAGATTTTTATTTGACCAATCAAAAAAAAAAACTATTATAATTTAATACATTTAATCATACAATAATACTTTAATAATAAACAATTAAAATATTTTAGATTTTATTTCTTAGCTAAATATTTTAAATATTGTGTAAAAACAAGCAAGCTCTACTTGTATCCATACACTTTTTCAACAAACTTTCTTTAAAATAATAAAGTGAATAAATGTTTTCAAAGTTTTAAAAACTATAATGAACTAAATCTGCAACAATCTGTCCTAGCAGTAAATACATGGAGCACTTTTAAACGAATGTTACTGTAAGAAAAATAATTAAACCATTATGATAAATAGAGTTAAAAATGACCTTTTAAAATAAAAAGTTTAAAGTTTTATTGAGATGATTGTTGGTGATGTATGGGTGTTAATGGTCAGATTGGGTAGCTATACATGAACAAAGGAAGACCTGTTTAAAAAGGATTTAAGACACAACATCTCAGTAATTTTAAGACTTTTTAAGGCCTAAAATTTGGATTTTGAGATTTAAGACATTTTAAGACCCTGCAGAAACCCTGATAATATTTAGTCATTTTGCAAGATACTAGTGTTCAGCTTAAAAGTGCTGTATGTAAGTTTTTGACTCTTCTAAAACATGAAAACACCTTTATATGTTTGCAGATATTTATAAAACAAGTGAGCATTCTTTATCTGAAAAACAACTAGTCATTTTACATGACATTTATAGCCATACTACTGAAAGCAGCAGCAGATAGTTCACCTCAGATCTCGAACATAAAATAAACCGCTTGAAACTGAACTCTAACACTAAGGCCCCGTTTACACTAATACGTTTTAGTTTTAAAACGCATAAGTTTTGCTACGGTTACGCCATCCGTCCACACTACACCGGAGTTTTCGAGCCCCGAAAACGGAGCGTTTTGGAAAAGCTGGAGAGTTCGTTTTCATTCTGAAACGCTGCTGCTCCGTCTCAGTGTGGATGGAGGAAAACGGAGACATCTGAAACGGAGGCGGGGCTGCAGACATTCGCCTCTCTGATTGGGGCTTTCCTCAATATTAAGTAGCCTACACACAGTTCAGTCCTGCATCCTCTCCGTGTAAGTTCAGACTTCGCAAGTTTGATATGGAAAACAAACTCCCGAGTGTGTACTTTATAAAGTCATTCACATCACCCTGGCTATGCTGTTTCACTATCTTGACAATAAAATGAAAACATGATGTGAGGAACTGCCTATTTTCATTTTGATATTCGCAACAGACATCAAAAATGTTGAGGCGTCGTCTAGATGCATGATATGACCGTCATCTTCATGCATATTTATAACAAAACGGAGCTTATAACATTACTGCCTCCTTTCATTTTCATTGAAAATACGAAACATACCCTCTCTTTCACTGAATATCCGTTTTAATGATCAATTAAGGCCCATTATAAAAGTATAACGCACAATAAGTTTATACAATAGAGAAAATAAAGGTAAACAATCAGTCAGATGTGCAGAATCGGTGTCCGCGGTTACATTAGTTAAGATATTAACCTAACTTATCTTTGCGCTCAGCCAAAACACATTACCTGAGAACAAGTAATAGATTCAAAAGACCAAAGTCGGGGAATATATAGTTAGATATAGACAACAAGATGAATTAAATATCACGTTTAACAAATATAGTGAGATTAGATCCAGCAGGAGATCCCTAATGAAAAGTCCGACGTGCACAGCTCTCATATGGGTGTGTGCTCAAAGCACGCTGCAGTGCATGCCAGAGAGTCTGTGTGTGTGTGGTCACGTGATGTGCATTTTCACCACTTTAATGTAGACGGAGAGCTGTTCAGAAACGCTGGGTGAAACGCTAGTGTGGACGCGGATCGTTTTCATTCTAAAACGCCGTTTTAGTAGTAGTAGACAAGTCTTTTTATTGAATTTTTCAGAAAAACTTTTTTAACAGAGCAACTCAAACATATACAAGAACAAAGTACATGAAGCAAAAAAAAAAATGGGGGGGGGGGGGGGGTGGGGGGGAGGGGAACTTACAATTTAAGTATTTGGAAAAAATTTGTTCTCAAAATATGACAGGAATGGTCTCCAAACTTTGAAAAATCTATTATTTGAGCCTTGTGTGCAATATTAGAGTTTTTCTAGCTTTAGATATGCCATGACATTTTCTACCCATTTAGTATGTGTTGGTGGTTTAGTTGACTTCCACTGCAAAAGTATAAGCCTTCGGGCCAACAAAGAAGAGAAAGCTAGTACATTTAATTGACCTAATGGTAGTGCAAGGTTTTCAGGCGTCACACCAAATATTGCTATTACTGGATCTGGTTGTATCTCTTTTTCACATATATAAGAAAAAGTCTCAAACACCGCAGACCAAAATGATCTTAGGGATGGACACGTCCAGAACATTTGACCCAAGGTGGCCTCATCTCTGTGGCTCCTAGAACATGTTGGATCAATTTCTGGGAATATTCTTGACAATTTGCTTTTAGAAAAGTGCAACCTATGAATTATCTTAAATTGTAATAGACCGTGTTTGCTGCAGATAGATGTTGAGTGAATTTTCTTAATTGTTGATTGCCAGACTGTCTCTGGAACTATATTTCCTAAGTCATCTTCCCACTGTTTCTTTAAAAAATCTAAAGACGGTGCGGCTGCTCTTTGAATCAGACTTTTGATATCAGACCACCTTCAGATGCACTTAAGTCAAAGATCTCCTCAATCCAGCTGCTTATGGGAGGAGCTGAAAGTGCCCTAAAATACTTTTTTACTAGGCTTCTTACCTGTAGATATCTGCTGAAATGTGATTTAGGAATATCCGATTCTTTAGTCATATGTTCAAATGACATAAAGTGACTCCCTTGAAAAAAGTCCCTTGCATATCTGAGTCCCTTTATAAACCAGATCTGAAAAGCATGATCAATTAAGGAAGGTGAAAACAATGCATTGGAAGTAATGGGTAATAAAGAAAGTGCTTGTTTTTGCTTAAAATGTGTCCTAAACTGAGCCCATATCTTTAATAAACTATTGACCATAAGATTGTTTGGCAGATCCTTTCTATTAGGGTGCTTTCACACTTGGTTCAATTGCCTGGACCGTACCCAAGTTCGATTGTCCCCTCTTGCCACCTTCTTGGTTGGTTTGTGTTCACACTAGTGATGTGCGGATCGATACTAAAATATCGATATCTCCGATACCAGCTTTGTATGTTCTAGAATCGATTATCTTATCAAAATATCGATATTTCAATAATTTGGAGCAAATATGTAGTTTATTGGAAATAGAAATACAGTGGAAAGTAACCACAATTACCCTAGTTTATCTGAATATGCCAACTTAGTCGGAACTACTTGTTCTTCCGCCTGCAAAGTCATGTGCGTAATATGGCACAATACAACTGCAGTCAGATCACGCTAGCTAGCCAGTAGCCACTCAGTCTGCTGGCACATGTGTTTTAGTCACGCTGTCATTGAATATGGGCGACCGCAAGCAGAGTTATGTGTGGAGCTACTTCACTTCCATAAACTCAAACGGTGCAGTTTGTGACACGTGTAACAAAACAGTGAGGTATTGTGGTAATACCACAAACCTAATCAAACATCTGCATGGAAATCGCAAGACAGAATATGACAACGTCACGACTAGGCGGTCAGAAGAGGAGGAAAGGAGAGGCACAGGTGCTGCTTGGGCGAGAGAGACATCGAATTCAGAGTCCTTAGGTGCAGCAGGCAGGCACTATCCAGGTACAGAGGGAGAAAATATGGCGATTTGGCTGTATTTTGGGGGCTTGGGTTTTTTTGTGACATTGATAAAACAACGAAAAAAGGTTCAAAATGCTTGGGAACAGGATTAACTTGTCACTAAACGTAGAAGTGTGAATGTTTTTTTAAGATGTTCAGGCAGGCGTTTTAAGATATACATGCTCAGATGCTGTCAATAAATATGTAAGTTGGCTTTTTTGTATGATAATTCTTCATCTATAAACAATAAACAAGAATAACCCGTAATATGTCTCGTATTCAGTACAAATTTACACTTTTAAGGACACTACTTGCTACTTTAATTTCCCAAACAGTCATTTTTGGGCAAAGTATCGGTATCGGATCGGTATCGTCGATACTCGCCTTCATTTTACTTGGTATCGGATCGGATAGGAAATCAGTGGTATCGCACATCACTAGTTCACACTGTCTTTTTTCCTTCTGAACCCCGGTACGCTTGCGTCATAGAGCTGCTGTTTTGTTTACGGCTGTTGCTAGGTGACAGTCACGAAAGCAAAGCGCCAAAATGGAGACTTCCGCACATCGCGGTCGATTTGCTTTTACTGAATCATAAGTTTTAGACATACAGAAAGCGACTCGCGTCTGTCTGCTGCAAAAATATTATAAACATTCAGAACATCACACAGTGACTGCAGAAGCTGTTTCTGGAGGAGACAAGCAGACATCACTGTGTATCACTGAGCTTGGCTCAGTCCCGCTAAAGGTACAATACGTGGCGCACATACACACACACACACACACACACACACACACACATACACACACGAATGAACGTTATGAAATCGATAGTTTGTTGTGCAGTTGCCGGTTCACTTCCGCTATTTGGTACGATTGCATTCATACCAGAAGTGAACCGTACCAGAGTTCGCATGAACCGTACCCCAGACCACCTCTTTCAGGCGGACTCTGGTACGGTTCACGGGTGCGCACCCGAGTTCAGAAGACACGTTCACACTAGCTAAACGTACCGTACTATGACGTCAAACGAACCCGGGTGCGGACCAAAAGTGCTAGTGTGAAAGCACCCTAAGTGGTAGTGGGGCACAAAGCATTGAACGCCGTTTTAAAACTAAAACGTACCAGTGAAAACGGGGCCGGAGACTCAGTGCAAACCAACACATATCAGTGATTCAGCATCTACATTTAATAATGTTAAAGAGGTTTAATATGTATTAACTAGATTATAAGCCTTGTATTTAATGGCTAATGTATGAATGGCTGTATTTAAATGCGTTTTGTCTGCTGCAGTAGTGTGTTGTTAGGACACGGGGTTACAATGTAACCTGCTCACCCAATGTTTACGTTCATAATATTTATATTATATAATTAATAACCACCTCATGTAGAACTCTGAATCTGCATCGCATTTCGAGGCTGTTACTGTCCACCAGAGGGCGCATTTCAGTCACGGGCGCATATTTGAGAGTCTTCCTGAATGAATGAATGAAATACGCTGTTTTTCATCAAGGCAACCCGGGGTGCTGGAAAATAATTGGCTAAAGTTGTATTGGGAGGGTTTAATGACCAAAACAAAGACAGATGTTCCGGCACGGAAAGCACATTTTCAAAGCAGAATATCTGACTTCAGCATTGTTTTTCAGATAAAAAAGAAAGTTCACTGAGCATGTTTCTGAAATATCTGCAAACATATTAGGGTGTTTTTATGCTTTAGAAGAGTCAAAATCTCACATACAGCACCTTTCACAACAAAATAGTGTCTGCCAGTTCTCATGTCAGTTGGTTCTGAGACAAATAATTAATTTGCCAAAAAATATTCACAGAATTAACTTTGAGTTTCCCCCTCCAGAACTCATGAACAGAGACCGACGGCGGACAGAAGAAACCAGAGAAGAGCCGCGGAGAAACACACGCATGCTCCTTCACACACACAGCTTCCACCCAAACACACACGTGCTCCTCAGCACACACAACATCCACCAAAACACACACAGACAGACAGGAGAGCACACCCACCAGTGGTCCTCCTGAAAACACACCGCACCGGCAGCAGCTCCGTGCAGAATATACTGTTTCGACTCGGGGAGAGAGAGAGCGCCACCTTCGCCTTTCCCTCTCGCACGTACCAGTTCAACTACCCACACAGGTACCAGCACACACACTTAATGTGGCTTAAAGGAATCGTTCACCCAAAGATTTAAATCATCTCACACTGTGAAATTTACAATAACGTAACTTTTGTGTGCTGTCAAGAGTGTTTTCATCCACTCTGGGGTGATTCTGAGGCTTAATTTGGCCACAACGTTCTCTGTGTTTCAGAATATTGGATGATTTTTGGTGACCAATCTTATTTTGACACATACTTTGGGCTCAACAATACATTCTGGGCAAATTGACTACCCTTTCGTTATGTTTGGGGCTGTTTTTGCCCCATTGACTTCCATTATAAACACATTTTTTCATTGCAAAGCCATGACAGCATATAATCCTGCAATCCTGATTGTTGCTGGTTGGGATGCGCCCAGTCAGTATCCGGATGGGAGATCACATGGAAAAGTAGGTTGTGGGTCCTAACACGTCCCAGTATAGTAAAGTGGACGCTTTACTGCTCAGTGAAGAGACGTTAAACCGAAGTCCTAACTCTCTGTGGTCATTAAAAATCCGAGAATGTGCTTTGAAAAGAGCTAACCAAAGTATCCTGCCCAAATTTGCTCACGCACCCAGGCCATTTATCTATCGTAGCCTCCTAACCATCCTCATCATAATTGTAATTGTCTCCTCTCCACCAATAAGCCGGTGTGTTGTGTGCGGTCTGGCGCAATATGGCTGCTGTCGTGTCATCCAGGTGGATGCTACACATTCTTGGTGGATTGCATATAATTTTGTAATAAATATTTGACTTTAAATTCTATGACTTCTGGCAGATCATGACGTAATAATAATAATAATTTGTACACATCAGTCACGCATAACATGGGCTGTTTCTCAATATACGTTCTTGTGTTCTCATGTAACGTCATCATCAACCATCAAAGTTCATTTCTAAAATTCAAGACCGCAAGAACATTCCCGGATGTGTCCTTGACATCGAGGATGCGTCAATGCAGTCCCAGAAGTCATTGCGGCTGAATAAAAGTAGTCATATATACAGTATTTGCATTACATGTCGCCTACGCTGTTGATGTCTATTGTAAGGAATGCGTCAATAGAGCCGCCATTTTAGTACAGGGTAGCGCTACTGTGAAATGAATGTGGGACCAAGGTGCAGTGGAGGACCGGCCATCTGGAGCTATGATATATATACACATTTATACAACAGTTCGGTCTGATTCTTAAATCTGATTGGCTGACAGCGGTGCGATATTCTGCAAATAACAGCACTCGTCCAGCCTCTTCACCCTTGTGTATTACTCCGCCCACATACAACAACAAGCTGAGGACACTCTACAGTTTGACAAATATTGCTGCTGTAGGGCAACATAATGTACTTTTGAGGCTTTTGTAGTCGAGAATGTAGTTGTTTAGATTGCAACTGTGCAGTTTATTTATAAGTATAGTGCCTATTGTAAAACATTTATAATTTCTGAGAGACAGCCATACCTGTCAACATTGGGATGTGAAAATAAGGGATATATTCCGAATCTGCTTGGGAAACAGCGTCTATTATCACTATGGAGCGCATCAGCTGACAGTCATACATCATTGCATAGGGGCGCCGTTTTTATGTTTATTTCATAGTGTTTCCATGCCTAAATAAAATGAAAGCACAGAACCGATTCACATTTAAGAGCAAGGGCGGCCCCTGGTGGTTCGGCGGTATGGGTTGCATACAGGGAGGATCGGCTCTTCACAGAAAGATAAAAAAATACGGGAGAAATACGGGAAAATACCTTTACGGGATGACAGCGGGATAGAACTGTAAAATACGGGAGAATCCCGGGAAAAACGGGAGGGTCGACAGGTATGGAGACAGCCTGTCGAAGGCCATTAGCTTGTCTTTGAGCAAAGACGATTGACGATGTTCATCTACAAGATGGCGACAGAGACTGCATAATAGGCAATAAGAGAAAAACAACCTAATTTTCTACAGCTGATCAAATCATTATTAAACAAATAAATGACTAAGTCGATCTCTCTCTTTTGTATGTTGTAATGCTGTATTTATACCATAGTAACATTGTAATCTGCCGATATCAAAAGAGAAATACTGGGAAATCTCTGTAGACTGATGGCATGTCATGCCGTTCAGCCATATAATCTTAAAATGTGAGCAAAATCGCCTGTTTTGTCATCATTTTAGACATTACGCTAGAGAATCATTCAAACACTAGCTCTAAAGTGACATTGGTGAAGTAGCAGCGGTTTCTGCTGTTCTGACGTCAGCTGCAGATATGAATGAATAGCGCAAGAAAGTAGTTCCTCTTACAAAAGGATTTTAAGACTCAGTGTTTGATTTTCTTTTTTATATACACGATTGTGGCGTCAAACTGTTGTATAAATGCAATATCACACGAGTAGCAGTGCGATGTGGCTATACATCATCACTGGTGGGACACTAAGGCACGCATATATTGCTCATATATACATGATCGGGAGTTTTCCCAGTGGTCAGTACGCAAATATTTTTTTAAATTACAAAAATTATAATTTTACATCAATTTTCTACATCAATGGATGACTGAACGCACGGGCATTACTGATAAAGAGCATGTGTTTGTGTGCATGGAGATGTATTATCATCCCTCCCTGCTAAATTTGATCTAATTTTATCCTGAAACACAGCCCCTCTCCTGATTCTAATGCTAACGGAGGGAGCGATTCGTTTGTGAATGAATCTCCGTTATGAACGACTTGTGTGAACCATCGATTTCCCTGCATCTCAATGTGCATATTCACCTTTCTGATCTAAATGGTATATAACATTTGTAATATTCAATAATTTAGGGTGGACCGTCTGCACGTTGAGGCACAGGCATGGTTATGTTATCAGGCACCCCTATAGGTTACTCCAAAAACTAACGTTCGTGAACTTAGCAGACAATAATACAAGTTTCTTGCAGTGCAGCATCTTGTTGTCATATATCATTTACATTGTTTTCTGAATTTATTCAACAAAACTAGCACAAGCCTAGTATTTAGTGCGAGTTGGTGCTACTTTGCCTTATGGACAGTGCTGTACGTGACTGTATTACCATCAATAACGCTACTTGTTTAGCACAAAAGTTAACAATCATACAAAATTTCTAACATACAAAATCATAATTCAAGAGTTCACACTTAGCTGATGAGTGATAAAGGGTGTTTGGCATGCTGTCCCGGGAGAGAGCTCTGAGCTCAGAATATTCTCAAGCCCGGGGCTCCCTCCCGTTTGAAGGGCGAGAGGGGAGTTTGAGCTCAGGTAGGTCTCAAGAACTCCCCTCCTTGTGAACGTGTTAGGAATAGCTGAAATATAGATGGCTAAGAGTTTGTCTTAAGATGCTACTTCGGATTTGTCAATTTACTTAAGATATATGTCTTTGGACGGTGGGAGGAAACCGGGGAAAATTGGCATTCTTGTTGTGAGGAAACAGTGCTAACCACTGGGCTGCGGTGCCACCCTATCAGGAGAACGGGTGGAAGTGACCACCGTGAAGTTGGCACCCCATAAAAACAAATAAACATCAAAACTATGACATTTGTTTGTGCTACGTTTGTGCTGATTTGTGCCGCAAAAACGAGCGTTTGTGCTGGTTTGGGGTCTGAGATATTAAGCATTATTTTTTTGACCGTGTGACGTCACTTTCCACCCCATGTTGCTCAAATGACTTCAAATCAGCACAGGTCGTTTGTGCTCGATTTGTGCCGTTAAAACAAACACAGTATCTGTTTTCCTCCTTTAGATATAAGCAAAATATTTCGGGAGCCGTGACGTCACTCTCCACCCCATTTCCTCTAAATCGCGCCAAACTGATGTCATTCGTTTGTGCTGGATTTGTGCTGGTTTGTGCCGTTAAAACAAACACTTTATCTATTTTCGTTGTTTAGATATAATTAAAATATTTCGGGAGTCGTGACGTCACTCTCCACCCCAGGTTGTCTAAATCACACCAAACTGATGTCATTCGTTTGTGCTGGGTTTGTGCTGGTTTGTGCCGTTAAAACAAACACTGTATCCATGTTTATTGTTTAGATATTGCCTTATCAAAATATTTCGGGAGCCGTGACGTCACTCTCCACCCCAGGTTGTCTAAATCGCACAAAACAGGGGTCATTCGTTTGTGGTGGATTTGTGCTGGTTTGTGCCGTTAAAATAAACACTGTATCTATGTTTATTGTTTAGATATTGCCTAATCAAAACACTTCGGGAGCCGCGACTTCACTTTCCGCCCCGTTATTTCCTCTAAATCGCACAAAACAGGTGTCATATTCGTTTGTGCTGTTTAGATATAGGCCTAACCAAAATATTTGGTTAGATTTCTGCTGGTTTGTGCAGTGGAAATGAACATAAGATATTTATATTCGTGCTCGAATATGTTATTTTCGTTTGCTCACAATTTGTGCTCGTTTGTGCTGCAAAAAATATTATTTGTAGGCCTAAAAATAATATTAGACCATTCAGAGGTCTCTCAACCCCAGTTGCTCCATATTTACTAAAATAGTCTCGTTGGTGCGCAGTTCATTTGTGCTGGATTTACCTATGAAAGCTTCTAAAGGAGGAAAACAGATACAGTGTTTGTTTTAACGGCACACACCAGCACAAATCGAGCACAAACGACCTGTGCTGATTTGAAGTCATTTGAGCAACATGGGGTGGAAAGTGACGTCACACGGTCAAAAAAATAATGCTTAATATCTCAGACCCCAAACCAGCACAAACGCTCGTTTTTGCGGCACAAATCAGCACAAACGTAGCACAAACGAATGGCATAGTTTAGATGTTTATTTGTTTTTATGGGGTGTCAACTTCACGGAGGTGTGGAAGAGGGTGTTCTTCAAGATAAGGATTACTGAAGTGAAAAACTCTGGTTATTTATAGTGAGTCAGTATTCATCTGATTGGCGCAATATGCTGAGCTGATGCAGGACCAGCTGTGATCAATCATAAGCACGTGATCCTCTCAAAATTAGTTTATAAATAATTCACAGAAAACTAAATCTTACCTATGAAATTTTATGCCTTTATGCTTTGTTTTCTTTGTTTGCTCGTTACTACACCTGTACGGATTGCTAAAGTCCAGCATCTTCACATTGGCTGCGTCCGAAACCGCCTACTACTCGGTAGGTGCTGCATTTGAATTTAAACATACTTCTCGGCCGTTAGAAAAGTACGTTCTCTACAGTATGAATGTAAGAAGTATGAATGGAATCCAGACGTACTACACCCGCCATTTTGTCATCTGTCGCTTCACTTCCATTCATGAATTCTCTCGCGGGGAATCATGGGATAGCGCTGCGTGCATTGGATGCACACTTCAGAATCTCGCCGGAAGTAGTAAGTCATCCGGGTACTTCTCGCATACTGATTTTCGAATTCTATGAATTCAGACAAACTACTCGGCTCGCATACTGATTTTAGCGTACTGTATAGCATGGAAGTATGCGGTTTCGGATGCAGCCATTGGCTTTGGTCTTGACTAGTGCAGTTGAAAGACATTTGTCCTGAGAGCACTGTACAAATGTGGCGGCGCTATTGATGTATGCTAAGGGTCCGTATGTGATATCTAGTGTATATACATCAATGAAAGGGAGTAAGGAGGTGGGCAGCATTTTTATTATTAAAGTTCAGATATGGCAGAAACAGTCTCCACAAGAACACGAGTCCTTTCTCTGCGTTCTTGGAATTGAGAAACAGCCATGGCCACCGCCGGAAGTCATCCATTTGAAAACCCCTCTCACATGACCATTACTCAACCATTAAAGCCACGGTCACAATGCACTTTTCAACCAATTGACTTCCATTCATATGCATGCAAATGTGTCAGACTGAAATGCAGACTCGTGTGACAAGTTTTGCAAGTCGCTACATTACATAGGTCAAGCTTGGCTAACTCTGACTTGTGATTTGGTTTCATGTGAAGATGAGGAAATCATTTGTTTTATCAGTCTCATGTTGTCGTGTAGTATCCCACCCTATTTTACAACACTGTCCATCAGAATTTTGCATGCTTGACCACAGCTTTGGATGGCAACTATGAAAATGAAACTGAATCAACTGAAACCGCAGTCTCTCTCTCCCTCTCTTTCAGATTCAGAGCGTCATCAGTGGACGAGCTGCCCGAGGGTTCATCTCAGTTTGACCTGCTGTGCAGTCACATGCGTTTGGACCTGCGGCAGGTGAGGAAGGTGATGCCCCAGAACACCGTCTTCATCACACTGCTGCGAGACCCAATCAAAACCTTTGAATCCGTCTTCAGATACCACACCTCTACTGTACCAGCATTCCTCAGCGCACACCGAGCCTCCAGCAACACTGGCAAACCTGCACTGTCAGTCTTCTTGGAGTCTCCGGAGACATTCTGGGACCCAACGGAGCCGTGGAACGGTCTTGCCAAAAATCCCATGAGCTTCGACATGGGGCTGAACAATCAGAAGTGGAACAGCTCCTGGCCTGAAGACCTGGCGCAGCTGGAGGAGGCGTTTCACCTGGTGATGATCGCCGAACACTTTGACGAGTCCCTAATTCTCCTGGGATCTCTTCTCGGGCTTGATTACGAGGATCTGGCGTATCTTCGACTCAATGCTCGTGCTAGCAACAGCAAAACAGAGCTAACTGAGAATGCTCAAGCGAAACTGCGATCCTGGAACGTCCTGGACACGCTTCTCTACGACTTCTTCGTGCAGGTGTTCTGGGAGAAGGCGGCTCAGTTTGGGATGGAGAGGTTGAAAGCGGAGACTGCGCGTCTTCGGGAATCTACGGAGAGTATTCGGCGGAAATGTGTCTCGAGGGCTGCAGTGCCCCCTGGAGAACTGGAGGACCTGCTGCGACCGTGGCAGACGGAGACAGTCACCATCGTGGGATATGAGGTGAAGGGAAACCTCTCGCTGCAGGATCAGGGCTTCTGTGTGCGCATGATGTTGCCTGAGCTTCAGTATCACTCACACTTGTACTTCAGGCAATACGGGAGAGATATGAGAGCCGCTTCAGCTGAACTCTGAAATGTGGGAATCGTAACAGACTGGTGTTAGCCAATGGTGTCTTGGTTCCGCCCTTTCCATTTATTAATCAAGCTCAGTCTGTCTTCAATACCATTCATTCATTCGGCTTAGTACCTTATTTATCAGAGGTTACCACAGCAGAATGATCCACCAACTATTCCAGCATATGTTTAAGCAGCGGATGCCCTTCCAGCCACAACCCAGTACTGGAAAACACCCATACACTCTCGCATTCACACACACTCATACACTACGGCCAATTTAGTTCATCCAATTCCCCTATAGCGCATGTGTTTGGACTGTGGGGGGAAAAGGAGCACCCGGAGGAAACCCACGCCAACACGGGGAGAACATGCAAACTCCACACAGAAATGCCAGCTGACCCTGTAGGGAAATTTCTATACACACACACACACACATTTGTCTATCCAGAGATGTAACTTCTTCTGAGTGTTTACATCCATTGTCATGATGGTGCAGTAATTTGACAACATGTCACTCACTCTCCTGAAAGCCTCTCACATGCATAGCTTCACACAGTATGTGTGTTCTACATGTACAATCATTCTCCGGCAAGTTCCTCAGTGTTGACCATACACAATCCTCTGTAGGCCCCTCATCTCCCACATACTGTAACACCAGTTTTCTCAAGACACCTGATAGTAGACCCATAGAGGCCTATGTTCACTTGATTCTATGCGTTTACTATGCACTTTTTAAAGAAGAACAATCTTCTTCAATGGGAGTAGATCAGTTCTCAAAAGCTGAACCAAGATGGACCAACTGCACCATCAGTCCAGGATAATAGAGAAGAGAAACACTCACTAATATCTTGTGCTCACCAGGATGACTATCATCAAAATTTACCATATCGTCAATGAACAAATGGCGCTGATATGAGTGTGCACACCAACACACAAGCATGAAAAAAAAATGCACTGAACTGGCTATGGAAAACTTTTTTTGGTTTGACGCACAAGTTGAGTGCATAGTTATTAATGTGCATTTTAGATTTCCTTTGGCACATCTTGCTTTTTCAATCCAAAGATATTTCATGCATAATCAAAAACAGCTCTCATTTTTTTCTTTTTATGCAATTGCACATTTTAGAACTTGGGCACATTTGCATCCAGTGTTCTTTTATGTAATATCAAAAAATGCTTAACTGAGTGGGTAATATTTTTAATGCATTTTTTCATCTACTGTTCAATGCAAAAACACTTATAAAATTCTATTTTTTACACTTTATTATGCGCATTTTTTTAGCCAGTGTTTTTTTAATGTAATGTTAAAAATAGATCAATGGAAACATAGCTAATGACTTGAGCACATACACTCACCGGCCACTTTATTAGGTACACCTGTCTAACTGCTTGTTAATGCAAATTTCTAATCAGCCAATCACATGGCAGCAACTCAATGCATTTAGGCATGTAGACATGGTCAAGATGATCTGCTGCAGTTCAAACCGAGCATCAGAATGAGGAGGAAAGGTGATTTAAGTGACTTTGAACATGGCATGTTTGTTGGTGCCAGACAGGCTGGTCTGAGTATTTCAGAAACTGCTGATCTACTGGGATTTTCACGCACAACCATCTCTAGGGTTTACAGAGAATGGTCTGAAAAAGAGGAAATATCCAGTGAGCGGCAGTTCTGTGAACGCAAATGCCTTGTTGATGCCAGAGGTCAGAGGAGAATGGCCAGACTGGTTCCAGCTGATAGAAAGGCGACAGTAACTCAAATAACCACTCAATACAACCGAGGTCTGCAGAAGAGCATCTCTGAACACACAACACCTCCAACCTTGAGGCAGATGGGCTACAGCAGCAGAAGACCACACCGGGTGCCAGTCCTGTCAGCTAAGAACAGGAAACTGAGGCTACAATTCACACAGGCTCACCAAAACTGGACAATAGAAGATTGGAGAAACGTTGCCTGGTCTGATGAGTCTCCATTTCTGCTGCCACATTCTGATGGTCGGGTCAGAATTTGGCATCAATAACATGAAAGCATGGATCCATCCTGCCTTTATCAACGGTTCAGGCTGGTGGTGGTGACGTAATGGTGTGGGGGATATTTTCTTGGCACACTCTGGGCTCATTAGTACCAATTGAGCATCGTGTCAACACCACAGCCCACCTGAGTATTAATGCTGACCATGTCCATCCCTTTATGACCACAGTGTATTCATCTTCTGATGGCTACTTCCAGCAGGATAACGCACCATGTCAAAAAGCAAGAATCATCTAAGACTGGTGTCTTGAACACGACAATGAATTCACTGTACTCAAATGACCTCCACAGTCACCATAACTCAATCCAATAGAGCACCTTTGGGATGTGGTGGAACGGGAGATTCACATCATTGATGTGCAGCCGACAAATTTACAGCAACTGTTTGATGCTATCATGTCAATATGGAGCAAAATCTCTGAGGAATATTTCCAGTATCTTGTTAAATCTATACCACGAAGGATTAAGGCAGTTCTGAAGGCAAAAGGGGGTCCAACCCGGTACTAGTAAGGTGTACCTAATAAAGTGACCAGTGGAGCGTAGAAGCTAGACCATTTTTATAGAAGAGGTAGTTGGAGGAGATGACTTAAAATTAAAAAAAAAAAAAAAAAAAAAAAAAAAAGAGGCAGGGGACTTTTTTTTTAACATTTTGCTGACAGGTTATGAAAACAAAATGTAAGATAAAATGACATTGACACACACACTCCTTAAGGTTCAAGAGGGAGCTGTAGGGGAAACTTGAGAGGATTAAAATGTAATTAAAAGGTTTGGTTTAACTAGTTACTTAAATCATAAAAACGTGACATTAAATTAACAAAAATATAAATTTTATAAAATGTTTTTAAAATAGAAATTTTTGTATACATTTATTTATAAATATTTATTTATTTATATAGTTTTATTTATTTATTTATATAGTCACATGTGACTATTAATGCCAAGCAAATGTGTTGGTAACTCTTTGAAATACTAACCAAAACATATGAAATATTGAACTTGCCTGTGTTTCATGTGACTATTAATGCCAAGCAAATGTGTTGTTGCATTTCTGAAGTATTAACCATAATAATAATAATAATAATAATAATAATAATAATAAAAGGTTATAAATTAAAATGTTTTTTTTAAATAAATACCAGAAAACATCTAGCAGAAAAGTAAACTGAGAATTGTAAATTAATAAACAAACTACTGCCAATGAAAACAATTGAGTTTATATCAGTCACGATGCAACAGTGCTTATGACATGAAAACAATTTCACAATGCTATAAAAAAGAAGTGTAATGTGACCCAAACCCGTGTTTCTACATCACACCAAAACACTTTCCATTCACATCATCATATGATGCTTAAACAAAACAAACAGTAACATACTATAAAGGTAACATTAAAGGGACAGTTCACCCTAAAATGAACATTTCCACATCATTTACTCTAAATATCTTTCTTCTGTCGAACACTAAACAAGATACTTTAAAAAGAAAACAGGCATTGACTTTCATATTACGAACAGAATAAATAAATACTATCAGTCAATGGTTTTCCTGTATTCCTTAGTATATCCTCCTTTGTGTTCAACAGGAGTTTTTGAATAAAAGCTCATTTTACAGCTTCCCTAGAGTTAAACAGTTGAGTTTTAACATTAAAAAAAAAATCAATTCAGTCGATCCCCAGGTCTGCAGGTTTAGCTTAGCTTAGCATAAATAATGGAATCAGATTAGACCATTAGCATCTCAAAAATGATCGGATAGTTTTCCAAGCTTGACTCTTTTGTAGTTACACTGTGCACTAAGACCAAAAGAAAATGAATAGGTGCTATTTTCTAACTATACTTTTATTCTTGCATAATAATCAAGGAGCTTTGCTGCCGTACCATGATATTACACATGGGTTATCTAGCTAACTCTCCATTTTCAGAAATTGTTTATTATAATTGCGCTCATTTTCAGTCCTAGTGCACAGTGTTACTACAGAAGAGTCAAGTTGTAAATAGGTAAATGATCAAATCTCTTTGGACATTACTCAGATGCTAAGGGTCTAATCCGATTCAATGAATTGTGCTAAGCTAAGCTAAAGGAGCTCCGCCAGACTCTGAGATCGGCTAAATGGAGTCAAAAATGGTAAAACTCACCTGTTTCACTCTGTGGAGCTGCAAAATTAGCCTATTTCCCAAAAATTTTGAGGGGAAAACTCATGTTTACATAATCAAAACAGCAAAAGCTGACACATGTACTAGCATAAAACATTGTCAGATTTTCTAATGCCTGCTTAAACGAACACTCCACTTTTTTGTTTTTTTGAATAAAAGCTCATTTTACAGCATCCCTAGAGTTAAAGAGTTGAGTTTTACTATTTTTTTTAAAGCAATTTACTTAATCTCCAGGTCTGGAAGAAGCAGATTTAGCTTAGCTTAGCATAGATCATTGAGTCAGATTAGACCATTAGCACCTCAAAAATGATCAGATGGTTTTCCAAGCTTGACTCTTCTGTAATTACACTGTGCACTAAGACCAAAAGAAAATTAATAGGTGCTATTTTCTAACTATACTTTCATTCTGGCATAATAATCAAGGAGCTTTGCTGCTGTACCATGATATTACACATGGGTTATCTAGCTAATTTTCCATTTTCAGAAATTGTTTATTATAATTGCGCTCATTTTCAGTCTTAGTGCACAGTGTTACTACAGAAGAGTCAAGTTGTAAATAGGTAAATGATTAAATCTCTTTGGTCATTACTCAGATGCTAATGGTCTAATCCGATTCAATGAATTGTGCTAAGCTAAGCTAAAGGAGCTCCGCCAGACTCTGAGATCGACTAAATGGAGTCAAAAATGGTAAAACTCACCTGTTTCACTCTGTGGAGCTGCAAAATTAGCCTATTTCCCAAAAATTGAGGGGAAAACTCATGTTTACATAATCAAAACAGCAAAAGCTGACACATGTACTAGCATAAAACATTGTCAGATTTTCTAATGCCTGCTTAAACGAACACTCCACTTTTTTGTTTTTGAATAGAAGCTCATTTTACAGCATCCCTAGAGTTAAAGAGTTGAGTTTTACTTTTTTTTTTTAAAGCAATTTACTTCATCTCCAGGTCTGGAAGAAGCAGATTTAGCTTAGCTTAGCATAGATCATTGAATCAGATTAGACCATTAGCACCTCAAAAATGATCAGATGGTTTTTCTAGCTTGACTCTTCTGTAGTTACACTGTGCACTAAGATCAAAAGAAAATGAATAGGTGCTATTTTCTAACTATACTTTCATTCTGGCATAATAATCAAGGAGCTTTGCTGCCGTACCATGATAATACACATGTGTTATCTAGCTATTTTCAGAAATTGCTTATTATAATTGCGTTCATTTTCAGTCCTAGTGCACAGTGTTACTACAGAAGAGTCAAGTTGTAAATAGGGAAATGATCAAATCTCTTTGGTCATTTCTCAGATGCTAATGGTCTAATCCGATTCAATGAATTATGCTAAGCTAAGCTAAAGGAGCTCCGCCAGACTCTGAGATCGGCTAAATGGAGTCAAATATAGCAAAATTAGCCTATTTCCCAACAACAGTTAGAAGGGAAAACTCATGTTTACAAGCATAAAACATTGTCAGATTTTCTAATGCCTGCTTAAACGAACACTCCACTTTTTTGTTTGTGAATAAAAGCTCATTTTACAGCATCCCTAGAATTAAAAAGTTGAGTTTTACTATTTTTTTAAATCAATTTACTCAATCTCCAGGTCTGGAAGAAGCAGATTTAGCTTAGCTTAGCATAGATCATTGAATCAGATTAGACCATTAGCATCTCAAAGATTACCAGTTCTGATGATTTTCCTATTTAAAGCTTGACTCTTCTGTGGCTTCACTGTGCACGAAGACCAAAAGGAAATAAAAAGGTGCCATTTTCTAGACTGATATGGCTAGAAACTATAGGTAAAACTCAAGGAACTCCGCTGCTGTACCATGGTATTACGCAGGGATATTATCAAGGGCTATTTCCAGGTTTACTCAAGTGGGTTCAAACTAAATAGCTTTCTTCTGTTGAACACTAAACAAGATATTCTGAAGGAAAAGCAACCACTCACTTCCATATTAGGAACAAAAATAAATGACTACAGAGGTCAACAGCTGCTTTTCTTTCAGCATTCTTCAGTATATCTTACTTTGAGCTCAACAGAAGAAAGAAACTCAAGACGTGTTTGGAACAAATTAATAAATAATGACTGAAGTTTCATTTTTTAGAGGGAACTGACCCTTTAAGACTAAATTACAGCATTTAAACCAACCAAACATTAACCAAAAATGAAAATGTCCATATCATTTACTTAAGTATATCCTTCTTTCTTCTGTTGAACACAAAAACAAGATATTTTGATGAATGTTAGAGAAGGCAGCCACTGACCTCCATATCAGGAACATAATAAATAAAAACTATGCAAGTCTATGGCTGTTTGTTTAGCATTCTTCAGTATACTCTCCTGTGTTCAACAGATGAAAGAAACTCAGACGTGTTTGGAACAAATGAGCCAATTTTGCCTGAAGTTTCATTTTTTTTTGAGTGAACTATCCCTTTAAGACTATATCACAGTGTTTTAAAGCAACCAAATCTCATGTTTGCCTGTCAAAGAGTAGCGTCTGCACGTCTGGTCTGTCTGAGATCCTCACTGTCTGCAGTCATTATCATCACGGCAAACACATCCGCCATAATCTGCTTAGCCACCTGCTCAGCAAACACACACACACACAGAGCCGAGTGCGTTTACACTACAGAAACACAAGAAAACAACAGCAGTTTGAGGGGAAAACTCATGCTTACATGATCAAACGGCAAACGCTGACACATGTGCTTGGCACAAAACATTGCCACATTTTCTAATGCCTGCTTAAAGGAACACTTCACTATGTTTTTTATAGAAACTGGCTTATTTTTATAAGGTCACCTAGAGGTAAACCGTTGAGTTTTACCCTTGTTTTCATCAATTCAGCTGACCTCAAAGTATGGCGGGATCACTTTTAGCTTAGCATAAATCATTGAATCGGATTAGACCATTAGCATCTTAAAAATTATAAATTTTTCTAGCTTGACTCTTCTGTAGTCATTCTGTGCACTAAGACCAAAAGAAAATAAAAAGGTGCTCTTTTCTAAACTGATAAGGCTAGAAACTATACTCTCTTTCTGGCGTAAAAATCAAAGAACTTTGCTGCTGTACCATGATCTTACACATGGGTTATCTAGCCAACGAACTATTTTTTGAGGAATTGTGTAATATAATTGCGTTTTCATTCTTAGTGCACAGTGTAACTACAAAAGAGTCAAGTTGTACATTGAAAAATGTTCAAAGCTCTTTGGTCGCATCTGAGATGCTAATGGTCTAATCCGATTGAATGAATTATGCTAAGCTAAGCTAAATGAGCTCTGCCAGACCCGGAGATCGGCTACATGAAGTCCAAAATGGTAAAACTCACCTGTTTCACGCTGGGGGAGCTGTAAAATTAACCTTTTTCCCAAAAACCACAATTTGAGGGAAAAACTCATGTTGACGTAATCAAAACAGCAAAAGCTGCCACATGTACTAGCAAAAACATTGTCAGATTTTCCAATGCCTGCTTAAATGTGACACTCACCTTTTTTGGGAATAAAAACAAATTTCACAACTCACCTTGCGTTAAACAGTTGGGTTTTACTATTTTTTAAATCAATTCAGTCGATATACGGGTCTGGAAGAAGCAGATTTAGCTTAGCTTAGCATAGATCATTGAATCAGATTAGACCATTAGCATCTTAAAGATTACCAGTTTTGAGGATTTTCCTATTTAAAGCTTGACTCTTCTGTAGTTAAACTTTGCACGAAGACCAAAACGAAATAAAAGTGCTATTTTCTAGACTGTAACAATAAAGGAACTTTATTGCTGTACCATGATATTACGCAGCGGTTATCTAGCTAGCTAGCTAGCTGAGGACTATTTTCAGGTACTGTATATTATAATTGCATTCATTCTCAGTCTTAGTGCACAGTGTAACTACAGAAGAGTCAAGTTGTATATAGGAAAATTATTAAAACTATTTGGTCATTTCTGAGAAGCTAACGGACTAATCTGATTCAATGAATTATGCTAAGCTAAGCTAAAAGAAGCAGAGATGAGTTGAACGGGGGGAACTGTGAAATTAGCTCATTTAAAAAAATGTGGAGTGTTCCTTTAAAAGGAGAGTTCACCTCTCAAAAATGAACATTTCCTAATTTATTCACGCGCATGTCATTCTAAAGTACATTTCTGTCTTCTGTTTAACACAAAACAAGATAATCTGAAGAATGTTGGATAAAAGCTGCCATTCACATCCATACTAAAACAAAAAAACAAAAAAAAAAAAAACACTATGGAAGTCAATGGCAGTTTTTCCCAACATTCTTCAAAATATCTTCCTTTGTGTTCAACAGAAGAACAAAACTCAAACTGGTTTTGAATGATGACCTTTTCATTTCTGACCAAAATGTCCCTTTAAAATGCGCCTAGTATGTGATTCCGATGTCCTTGACCACATGATTGGAGGAAGTAAACAGGAAGGTCATGGTGAGTCACAGGAGCACAAACTCCTCCGTGCTGCTCCTCTTCTGATTTCGGCTCAGTTTGTTTTTGGTTTTTGTGTATGTGATGTCCATATCTGATGTAGAGCCACTCTGACCCTCACTATGACCGTCCACAAACGTGAAGATGGGATATTTCTCCTCGGATGATGACAGAGCCTGTTTGTTAAAGAGGAAAATAGGGAGAAAGTTAAAAATGACAAAAACCTGCCTTTTAAATATTAGGGTTAAAATGTGGTTTTAAAGCTATTCTAGCAATAGAATAGAAGAAAAACTATATACTCGCCCAATTATTAATTATACATCAAGTGTTAATGTTATAATGTAAATAAATGTTTTATTAAATTATGAATATGAAGTAAAAAAAAAAAAAATCATTGATACACACACACACACACACTGTACAGGGTTTCTGCAGATATCATAATGTCAAATTTAAGACTTTAAGACCTTTTTAAGACCATTAAGTATTAAATTTAAGACCTATATCACAATATCAAAAACACGCATACACAGAGAAAACGCAAAAATCACAAAATAAATGTATTCAAAGTGAACAGTACTGAAGACAGGTTAAATGCATCATTGAACTACAGGAAAACAACAAACAAACATCTTAAGGCTGCTTTATACTTTCGCCTGGCACCGCATCGCGCACCTACACTGACTGCACGTACCTCACAAAACAGACGAGGCTCTTTAAAACGACAGGGGACGGTCACAAGAGACTTGTAAAGTCAGACAGATCAACAGAGTAGTAGAAAGTTTCTGGAACTATGTCATATCATTAATATCGTTCAAGATTTTTAAACTAATTGTTTTTTATTATTTTTATAAATTATTTTAATGATTATAAGGATTTTTATAACCATTTAAGATTTTTTTAAATCAAACTATGATGCATCATTTGCTTTTGTTCATATCTCGGACAGTTTTACCAATTAAAGTTAAATATTACTGACAACAGAACATGCATTGCTCTACAATATTTATTTTTTTGCTTTTATTCTTTCTATAATAAAAAATATAAAAGTACACCTACTAAAAAATACTGACTTTTTTTTTTTTTTTATTTTGCCCACTCAACAATTCACACATTACTGTCTGGCTAGTTTCTGTCCTCAACTTATGCTAAGAAGGCAATAATGGTCCAACATTCCTGACCATTATCACCAATAAAGCCCAGAAAAACAGGGCATCAGTATATTGTAATATCAAATATTCTTTTCCAGTTATCAAAGAAATAATTTGTTACTTAAAAAAATTTAAAAGTTACAAAACTAAAATTAAATTCAAAATTGTAACATATGCATCAGTGTAAAACCTATGCATGGTGGAAAAACATATTTCTGTAATATTAAAACCACCTGGGTCTCCACCTTTGCCATTGCCTCTCTTTTTGGTTTTAACAAACTTATGCCTCAAGTTTTTCTAAACTTTTACAAAAACTTTCCTCCTTTTCCACTGTTGTTGCAATTTCTAGCCAAGAATTATTCGTATATAGTATTATACAGGTATAGTCGTACCTGTTTCAGACAAAATCTCTTCAAAGTGATTCATATTCAACTCAAATCAAATGCGGCGCCGCATGAACTGCTCGCTCGAGTCTCAAAAAATTTTATGCGCTCCACCAGCCGAAATCATGTCACGCGCACCCAAAGCGAACCTCCGCAAACACAGCGATGACATCACATTCGCCACTCGCACGAATAACAAAAAGCTGATTGGCTATTTCATGCTGGTCTCATTTGTAGTTGTAATACTGCAAAATACATTTAAACTAGTGAAATAAAGAACTACAACACCACGAAAACCAAGCAACAACAACAAAAAAGAATTTAAATGAGCATTAGATGTAGCGTTACAGGGACATCAGAAAAATAAGAGCTGTGCAAAAATATTTAAGACCTAGAACAGCCAAGTTAAGACTTTTTAAGGCATAAAACTTAGATTTTTAAATTTTAGACTTTTTAAAGTCAGTTAAAAGTTAAAGTCAGAATTATTAGCCCCGCTTTGAATACATTTTTTTTCCTAATTGATGTTTAACAGAGCAAGGAAATTTTCACAGTATGTCTGATATTTTTTTCTTCTGGAGAAAATTTTATTTGTTTTATTTCGGCTAGAATAAAAGCAGTTTTTAATTTTTTAAGAACCATTTTAAGGTCAAAATTATTAGCCCCTTTAAGCTATATATTTTTTCCGATAGTCTACAGAACAAACCATCATTATACAATAACTTGCCTAACTACCCTAACCTGCCTAGTTAACCTAATTAACCTAGTTAAGCCTTTAAATGTCACTTTAAGCTGTATAGAAGTGTCTAGAAAAATATCTAGTCTAATATTATTTACTGTCATCATGGCAAAGATAAAATAAAGAAATGAGTTATTAAAACTATTATGTTTAGAAATGTGTTGAACAAAAAAAATCTCTCAGTCAAACAGAAATTGGAGAAAAAAATAAATAGGGGAGCTAATAATTCAGGGGGGGTAATAATTCTGACTTCAACTGTGTGTGTGTGTGTTTGTCTATGTATACATGCATACATACATATACACACACACACACACACACACACACATACATATACATATACATATACATATACATATACATATATATATATATATATATATATATATATATATATATACACATACACAATGTGAATTAATTCATGTTGTCCCAAAACAAATCTATTAAGTTAACCTTACACTTTTAACAAATTTATGTGGATTGAACATAAAAAAAATTAAGTTGTCCCAATGAAATATAAAAAAATGGTGTTGTTTCAGCTCATTTTAATTAAGTAGTTTGAACAAACAAAAATAATAATAATAATTTTTGAGTGTATATCAACAACCGCCCAAGTATATTTGGTGACAGTGTAACCAGTGTAAATCTTCTCTTGTTACCCGTTTCATACCGATCATTCTCTGTGCGCGTGAACTGTCAACACTCCCACAGACAGTCTCACGTGCTTTGAAGATCAGAGACGCACCTTTTGGGGAATTAAAAATGCATCCTGCTGGGGTTTCTAAATCTCCTAAAATGTCCAGGATTCGGCTTTTGCTTTCTAAAGTTGCAATCAATTGTATGCGGTTTTTGCATGACCTTTCATTTAAGGCTATTTTTGGTTGGCTTTGCATCTGGACCCGACCAGATTTCTTGCATTGCGGGAATAGTTTTCGAATAAAACGTGGTAGCAGTGAGTAATGGTCAGTGTAATTTGAACAGGAGTGGGCGGTCTAACAATATAGCGTTCCCGAGTCCCGACGTTATTTCGGAACAGCACATCTGTGATTTCCTCATTCTTATTGAGCAGCGCTACAGCCAGTGCCATACTGTACAAAATGTCATGCCAATAACAGGGTAAATGCAGGAATCCTAAAGGTAATTTCAATCCCTTCTTAAGACTTTCTAAAGACCTTCTCGGAATATTTTAAGACCTCGTTGCCACTTTAAGTTCTAATCAGTATCAAACCTTTAGCTTAATAAACGGTTGTTAATAAACAGTTGTAGGTAAATCAATATAGCACAACCATGCAACAGAACTCAGATAAGCTCAGAAGAAACTATGCTTGAAAAAATAAATTACGTGGTTGTTTTCAGCGACAGGTTTCAGCCACTGTTTAAACTCGTCTTTCTCCAACCAGGAATACGCAAACTTACATTTTCCCATTTTGCCGTCTGTTTCGCTACATGTGGAGAGCGTCACGTCACCTTCTTGCGTTTGTCGCAAATTACATGATATCACCCGGATGGAGGAGCTTAGCCCGAATCGCATGGACCATTGTTAATATTAGGAGGAAAATAAATATATTTATGCTTTTTTGGAGTCAAACACTTTGGACAACGCTTGAACAAAATTTAAGAACTTATAAAAATGCATTTAAAGGTGCTGTATGTAAGTTTTTGACTCTTCTAAAGCATAAAAATACAATAATATGTGTGCAGATATTTAAGAAACATCCCAAGTGAACATACTTGTTTAACTGACAAACAATGCTGAAGTCAGATATTCTGCTTTGAAAATGTTTTTTTCCGTGCCGGAACGCTGTCTTTGTTTAGGTAATTTTCACATGCACATGCCAGTTTAACCAATTATAATTCAGCACCCCGGGTTGCCATGTTGGAAAACAGCGTATTTCATTCATTCATTCAGAAAGACTCTGAAAGCATGCGTCCATGAGCGAAATGCTACAGTGTAGTGGAAAGTATCAGATGTCAAAATGAGACAGATTCAGTTCCACATGACGTTAATTAGCAAATGACATAAATATTAGGAACGTGAGCAGGTTACATCGCGTGTCCTAACAACACGCTGTGACGAGATTGTTATGAGTGATGAGCCATTTGGCTGTTTGCACCACAAAACACGGCAGAAATTTAAATACAGCCTTTCAGAAGCACAGAATATGCACTCACTCACAAAACGGTAAGGTTTAGAATCTATTTAATACATGTTAACCCACTTTAACATCATTAAAGGTGAAGTGAACTTTCTGCTTTCAGTATATGGTAATACACGTCATGTAAAATGCATTCAAACTCGCATTGTTAGCATTTAGCACTGAATAAAGCACACGAGGCTTACCTGAGGTGATCTGTCATAGGTTTCTGTTGTTCAGCTGTGAGAAATAGAAGCCGCTTCTAATAAATCAATTCGAGGTGTTGGTTAGAACCAAAACTCCTTTTATTATGGAGAATATTCCCTCAATCGCGTGTCGTTGCTTTTACTTAGAACACAGTTTAAAATCCCTCAAACTGGCAACCCGGCGTACCTTTATTATGATTCAGGACTGCAATACCTAGTTCAACCACTGGGTGTCAAACTTACATACTGCACCTTTAAGACTTTTTAATACCTTTTAAGGGCCTTCATTTTCTCATAATTGATTTATCAACTTTTAATACTTTTTAAGACACCCTGAATAAAGCAATTTTACAGTGGGTCAGTGGGTGCACATAACTCCTGAACAGCATAAGAGAAATAGTGGATTTCTTGTTTTACTTCAGCAGCCTTTTATAATAACCTTTACCCATTAAAAAGAAACAGTGTTTAAGAGTGTCGTCATAATTGTAAAAAAAAAAAAAAAAAAAAAAAAAAAAAAAAAAAAAAATACACATTTTTTTTTTTGTTTGTCGCATGTAGTTAACCATTTATGTGCTGTGGTCCGGCTACCACCACAAGTATAATAACAATAAAAATATTAGATTTTTATATTATCATGTTTATATAGAATACATTCATTATGACAACAATAAGAGTATAAAACAGTAATAATAGAATAATGTGGTTCTTTTAAATATACAATAAGTTAAATTAATATACTATTGTACTTTAAAATGAAATAATTAAAAGTAATAATACTACTAACAACAACAACAAACCAAATTTAAAGATATATAAATTCTTTGAAATGTACAATTTAATTATAAAATGATATAAAATAATGCTATAGTACTGAAAATACATAAACCATATTAAAATCTAACAATACTACAGATTTCTCAGAAATACAGTATTTAACCAATATTAATATCAGATAATATTAGAGTGTTTGTAAATTGTTTGAAGACAGAGTATTCAATCACAGCTCACGTGTGCACGCTAGCAGGAGCTGTTGATGAGGAGTCGGAAATGTTTGAGCGAGCGCTTGTTTCCCTCACCTTACTGACGTCTGAACACAGACTGTGGAAATCTGCTCTGCTTCTGGCATAAAAGCCCACCGTACAGCTGGGGTCCATGCGGCTAAACGCCATCTTCCTGACGGTTTTACAGTGAAACGACTGCGTGCAAAGACAAACACACACACACACACACACACACACACACACACACACACACACACACACACACAGATGTCAATGTATTTTTATTGCACTTTTGACAATAAAGTGGTTCAAACGGACTTCCCAGAAAATACATCAACAGTTTTTATTCATGTTTTGATATTTTATTTTGGATATTTTCCTCATGTTTTACACTCAGGCTGCACAATATATAGTTTCAGCATCGATGTCACAACGAGCGCATCCGCAATAGTCACATTGCAAAGACATGCAACGTCCAGTCTGAATTATATTTGAGCAGGAGTTACAGAATTTTATTTAATTTAATCACTGTATTGATATGGACTTTATATGATTTATGCAAAAAAAAACATTCCTTCTTAGCATTTTTGTCTTGTTTCTTGCCCAAATATCTGCATTTTACGAAAGTCCTAAGAGGCCATGCATTAAAATATTTTTTCTCTCTTTTTATGTCGTGATCACGACATAAAAAATAGTTTTCTCGTGATCTCGACATAACAAAAAGTTGTTATGTCGTGATCACGACTTATTTTTTTGGATTTTTTTTATTTATGTATTAATTATTATTATTATTATCATTATTATTAATAATATCTGACAAATGTCTGGCCAGTGAGTCTGAATACTGGGAGAGAATACTGCAAACGCGCATTTGTGCAACACATATGAGCGTAATATAAGCGCAAATGCTCGTGCTCATGATTAATGTTCATTTATGATTATATTCACGTATTTGATTATATACCATTATTTACAATAATGTTCCCTCAACTTTGACCATTTTAAGGCAACTCTATATGGCGCAAAATAAGTTGCTGCATGCATGAATTAAATGATGAAGAATGATGAAGATGCTGCTCTTGCTTTGATCCTTTCCGCAAATGATTTACAAAAAATGTGCCATATAGAGTTGCTTTAAAATGGTAACAGTTGAGGGAATATTATTGTAAATAATGATATATAATCATAAACATGAATATAATCATGAATGTACATTAATCATGAGCACGAGCGTTTGCTCTCATATTATGGCTGTTCTAAATGCCTTTAATGTGTTGCACGAATGCGCGTCTGCAGTTATTCTCTCCCTGTTCGCAGGGCCGGTGGTCACTCCTGACATTTGCCAGATATTAACACTAATACTACTACTACTAATAATAATAATAATAATAATAATAAAAATAATAGTATTAATAATAATAATAACAATAATCAAAAAATAAATAAATAAATAAAGTCGTAATCACAACATAAGTTTTTGTTATGTCGAGATCACGACAAAACAAGAGAATTTTTTTTTTTTAATGCATTGCCTCTTAGGACTTCTGTAGCATTTCAAGATTATTTCACGTACTCCACTGGCAGATCATTTCCCTAAAACAAGCAAAAAAAATGTCTCACTTGTTTCTTCTGATGGTGAAAACTAAACATTATTTTTACTTGGTCTCAGATTTTTTTATATATATTTGGACAAGAAACCAAAGTAAAAAAACAAACAAACTTCATTTTGCAGTTTGATTATTGAATTTCTGTACCCAAATACTGTTAGACTCCCCAGAAAAAAATTAAGTTATTAAAGCTATCTTCTGAAACTGTATTCATATTGCAATATTTATCACAGAAAAATAAAATATCACAATATCCGATTTTTCCAATATCGTGCAGCCCTATTTGACATTTATACGGTTTTCATAAAAAAAAATTCTATGAAAAAACATTCAATGCGTTTTCTGATATTTATTAAAAGTGTCAAATACCTAAAAATCACCATTTTAATTTCAGATTTTGATTTACTTTTCAAAGTCTATGAACTGAAACTAAATGATTGTCTTCTTTGAGTTGAAGGTAATTTTCAGGCACTTAATAATAATAATAATCCTTTACATTTATATAGCTTTTCTGGACACTCAAAGCACTTCACATGTTTTTTTTTTTTTTTTGGGGGGGGGGGGGGGGGGGGGGGGGGGGGGGGTTCTTCTTATCCACCACCAGTGTGCAGCATTTATCTAGGTGATGCGACAGCAGCCATATTGCACCAGACCACACACCACACACCAGATGACTGGTGGAGAGGAGACAGAATGATGAAGCTAATTATGATAGGGGGTTGATTAGGAGGCCATGATAGACAGAAGTCAGCGGCCAATTTGGCCAGGATGCCAGGGTTAAACCCCTACTCTTTTTCGAAGGACATCCTGGGATTTTTAACGACCACAGAGAGTCAGGACTTCGGTTTTAACATCTCATCAAAAGACGGCGCTCACTGAGCAGTATGGAGACCCCATCCCTATACTTAGGCATTAGGACCCAGTGTTTCCTCTAGGATTTTTTCCAGCAGTGGCGGCAGGACTTTTTTTACACAGATCTGCCAACTATTTCAAAGACAAATATTACACGCAGTATTACAAGTCGAGATAGCATTCATGTAATACGAGCATGCGAATCTCTTTGCTTGCGCGCTGATTTCCTCTGTTCGAGCACAGAACTTCTTGCACGCACTCAAATTTACACGTTCAAGTGCAGATCTTCTCGTGCGCTCTCCAGTAAGCGCTGCTGAAGCGCGATTTAGTGCGTTTTTGTGCGTTTTCCGACATTAACGCGACCTGAAGTAAAGTGAAACGGCATTAAACTCCAGCAAGATAAAGTCATTGTATGCAGAGCCATTGACCTTTATCAATAAAGTATACTTATGGAAACTGTGTTCATCTTAACTGAAAGCTACGCGGTGTTTGCTGGACTCACGCACCTGTCAGTCAGTCTGTCAGAGAGTCAGTCAGCATGTCACCTTGAACAAATAGCACACAGCACTACGGTTACAGAAAAGTTTGCGCTGTTTACCTCTAATATGTTTTGGTGCGATTCCTATCCGCTATAAAAAACACGACTAAATGTTTTAAATGAGAAGTTGTAATGTAGCCGTGGCGGGATGAATTTTGGCGTGGCGGCCCGCCACGGATGAATGAATGTAGCGGAAACCTTGGGACCACACAGACCACAGGTTGAGCTCCCCCTGTTGGTCTCACTAACGCCTCTTCCAGCAACAACCTAGTTTTCCCACATGTGGTCTCCTTTCCAGATACTATTCAGGCACAGCCCTGCTTAGCTTCAGTGAGCGACCATGTGAGATAGCTGCCAGCACTTAAAGCGTTTGCTCACCTCTAAAGGGAAGTGATCCTGCTGGACGTCCACAGCAGACTGACAGTAATGAGGATCCAAATAGATCAGCTGATCATCTGCATCACACACACAAAGAATGAGTCATTCACACACACACATGCACATAGATGTTAAGTAACACACACACACACACGACTCACTCTGGAATCCTACAAAGTAGAGTGAGTGTTTGGGTTTTCCTCCAATGATTCCCAAACAGCAGCGAAGCTCCAGGAGCCTCTGCAGACACACAAAACATCACAACATCTTCATATCAGCTGTGTGTGTGTGTGTGTGTGTGTGAGTGTGTGTGCGTGTGTTTGAACTCACCTTCACACACCCAGTGTAAACGGGATTCAACCCATCCGAGCCCAATCGCACTGGAACCAGCAGAACCAGTGACTTCCAGCCAGACGTGCTCCTCCATGACGGATCTGCACGGGACGTCCTGCACAGGTTTACCACGTCTCCAGTGTACACTACACACAGAGAGATTTACTGCGGTGAACAGCAGAATGCAGCTTAATGATCAGCAAATATGGGTGTTGTTTAAATTTGACTGACCTGTGCAGTCCTGAGCCACGTACACCACCAGATCGGACAACTCTGACGCCGACACGGCCTTCCTGAACACACACAAACAACCAAAATATATTAACAACTTATACAATTTCAAGAGGTCATGGCTATGTTTGCAATTCCCCATTCGCAATCCTTAAAGATCAGGATACATTTGGCCTATTTTGTCTTCTAGGAAACATTCATGTTGCTTCTGTAGTGTTTGTTTGTGTGATGTTTTTTGTACCTGTTTGTTTGTGTTTGCTTATGCGTGTGTGTGTGTAAATGAGAGAGTGAATGGGTGTTTCCCAGCACTGGCGGATCACGAGTTAGTGTACTCTTAGTGCTGGGTTGCGGCCAGTGATGGGAATAACAGCGCTATCAATAAACGGTGTTACTAACAGAAATATTTTTTTCAGTAATGAATAATCGAATGAATTACTGTTTCCCTCGTTACAACGCCGTTACCACTACTGACAATAAAATGCGTGTTACTATAATTGAGAACAATGAAGCAGTCTTCATGAAAGCAGAGTCTCTCTCAACCATAGGACCTCTCTTTCTTTGGGGTGTGTGTGTGTGTTAGGAGCTGGACACATAACGAACTAGTGATGATGATTGGCGTGTCTGTGAACGTGGTGTAACTGAGAACGTGATGATTGGCTCAGATAGAGTACATTCCCATAGTTTGCCAATCAGAGGCAGAGTAATGCACACTTGTGTGATGAAGTCAGAACGATGGCAAATCCAACAAGCTCAAAGTTAGCGTTTGCAAACTGGACATAGCACTACTTTTTTACTTTGAGGTGAAAGGCAAGAATGTTTATGTATCGTGCAACTTATACCCAAGAGAAAAAAAAAAAAAAAAAAGAGAGAGTCTCTCTGCGTCTGCTTACGCAACAACATCCTAGCATACTATAGAAAAATGTTCACATCTCAGTTTTGTCCAAAAGCTGTCACACACCTCCCCCCTCCTCCTCATTTGGGGTCATTGGGAAAGGTCAATGATTTATTTTAATTATTTAGCCCGTTTACGGTTCCAAAATATTTTAAATGTTTCTTAAAATAAAAAATTGTCGGAGCAATAGGCTATTGGTTAGTGCGCTGACATACGGTGCAGTAGAACTTCAGGGTATGAACCACGGCTCGAGGACATTTCCCGTCCCTACCCCCTCTCTCTCTCTCTCCCACTTCACTTCCTGTCTGAAATACTGTAATATTGAAAAATACTGTAACTTAATAAAGGCACAAAGGCCAAAAAAAAATCTTTAAAAAATAAAATTAAAAAAACATATTGCGTTCAGTGCAACCCAGTGGCGCAGTAGGTAGTGCTGTTGCCTCACAGCAAGAACGTCGCTGGGTCGCAGGTTCGAACCTCGGCTGGGCTGGGTCAGTTGACGTTTCTGTGTGGAGTTTGTATGTTCTCCCTGCGTTCGCGTGGGTTTCCTCCGGGTGCTCCAGTTTCCCCCACAGTCCAAAGACATGGGAATTGGGTAAGCTAAATTGTCCATAGTGTATGAGTGTGAATGTGTGTGTGGAAGTTCCCAGAGATGGGTTGTGGCTGGAAGGGCATCCGCTGCGTAAAATCGTGCTGGATAAGTTGGCGGTTCATTCTGCTGTGGCGACCCCGCAAGGGACAAAGCCGACAAGAAAATGAATGAATGAATGAATATTGCGTTCAATTAAAAAAAAAGATTTTTTTTTTACCCACACATTCAAAAAGGACTTACTTTAGCACACGAATCACAATACTGTGATATTTTTATCCAAAGATATCATGGCGTCAGAATCTTATACAAAGCCACACATTTTTGTAATTTCCTCGTGTGTTCTCTGGTATTCATAAACAGTCGGCTGTACACTTACTGCAGTATGTGAGCAGCAACGGCGGGTCCGTACCAGTCACCCGCCCGTTTCCCAGAAGTCCTGCCCAGCTCCACCAGTTGGTGCAGGCCGAACGGAGCAGACGGCAGATCCCCAAACCAGGAGACAATCCTCCGGTGAGACCTCTCCTCGTGACTCTGACTGTCTAACGCGGAGCCTAAACTGCATCTGCGAGACTTTTCTGAGTGTCTGAGGGAACCGTGAGCGTCCACAACCTCCAGGTCATCTTTGGTCTGAAGATGCATCGCAGGCCACGTCCAGCCTGAAGAGACAAATTACAGATGAATTAAACTGCATGCTTTTTTTTTTAAGTATATACAGAGATATTACTGTCTCAATTGTGAAATAATCACCTTCTTGCAGTTATTTAATGTTATTTAATCCAACCGTACATGTTTCAAATGACAACAGTTGCAATTCTTTTAATAGCCACAAGAAGGAGATAAAAAGCGCACATGCCTTTTACTTTCACTTCGCTTGTGTCTGTACGTATTGGTGTGCTTCTTTCTGCATGTATTTGTGCGTGTGTACGCATGTATGTGGATTTGTTAGTTTTTAGTGAATGTTTGTGCGTTTATTAGTGTGTTTGTGTGCATGTGTGTATCTGTGCGGGTGTGCATGCATGTGTTTGTGTGCGTTGGTTTGTCCATTTGAGTTAGCTTGTTTGTATGCGTGTCCATTTGTTTGTGTCTGTTTCTTTGTACACGTTTTTGCTTGTGTGTGTGGATTTGTTTGTTTTTAGTGAATGTTTGTGCGTTTATTAGCGTGTTTGTGTGTGTATCGGTGCGCGTGTGCATGCACGTGTTTGTGTGCGTTGGTTTCTCTATTTTTGTTAGCTTGTTTGTACGTACGCGTGTCCATTTGTTTGTTTGTGTCTGCGCGTGTTCCTTTGTGTATGTATTTGAGTGTAAATTAGTTTGTCTATTTGTGTATGCATGTTATCGTGAATGCTTGTATGTGCATTTGTTTGTGGGTGCCTGTTTGTGCGTTAACAATTTATTAGTTAGTGTGGATGTATGAGTGTCTATTAGTGTACATGCGTGTGTGTGTGTGTGTGTGTGTGCATATGCATGCGTTGGTTTGGTCTATTTGTGTTTGCTTGTATGTATGCGACTCAATTTGTTTGTCTTTGTATGTATTTGTGTTTAAATTTGTTTGTTTTTGTGTCTTTGCATTTGCTTGTTTGTGTGTGTGTGCGGATTTGTTTGTGTGTGTATGTTTGTTTTTGTGAATGTCTGTGTGTGCATTTGTTTGGTGCACAAATGTTGGATGCCACATTCCAGTTTTGCGCATTAATTTAATTTGGATCTTTGGATGGAAACATGGCTTGTGTTTGCTTGCATGTGTGTGCGCATTTGTGTGTGTACCGGTGGGCATGATGTGCAGCAGCAGCCCCTGAGCGAGCAGCATCTGTGCGCTGCGGAGCATGCAGCCCCATCCCGCATCAGACGAGAGCGTGGAGCCGTCCAGCGGCGGGAATCCTCTCCTATAGCTCATCCACAGCAGAGAGGAGAACACTCGCCGAAAACTCTCCCGCACCCCTGCCACCAAACACACACTCACAATCAACACAAGCAGACTTCATTTTAATCTATTCAGATTTTTTCCCCTCCATCTACTTATATTTTTCTTTTCCTATTAATCTTATTCTCAATGTACAAGCAGGCGCAGCCATTGGCTCGAGACTTCCATTGATTTCTAGACGTTAAAAACAGCTGGTTATGATGCTTGATGTAGCAAACAGATATATTTTTATGGTGTTATATTATGTATAGTCATAGACAGACTTGTCTATAGAGCAAGCAGTTTGACCGTTTATCTGCTGTTTATTATTGCTAGTCATTTCTCCCATAGGCAACTGAAGCGGAAGTTCTAAAACAAATCGCAAAAACGAGCGCACTTCAGCGTCGCACAATAAGGTCAATAAAAATTTGTATTTATTAACTTACAGTGCCTACAGAAAAATCATCATACACTGTGAAAATCTATAGCTTTACTCACATAACACCTTACTTTTAAAATAAAAAAGATCTTTGGGAAAAAGTTGCATTATTTGCAACGTGATTTGATTTTTTAGGCTGTATGACAAATCAAGTAATTATTTCAAAAGGGGTGTGATGATATTCTATAGGCAATGTATTTGTTGAATTATTCGATCATTTATTTGTTATTACACTACCTGACAAAAGTCTTGTGGCTTATCCAAGTTTTAGGAACAACAAATAATAACTTGACTCCTAGTTGATCATTTGGTATCAGAGGTGGCTTATATGAAAGGCAAAGGCCTCTAGATTACCCTTATTTGTCCAATTACCAAATCACTTATTAATAAAGTAATCTGAAATGGCAAAGAAAGCGTTCTTGCAGGACTCCCAGAGTTCATCAAGATTCTTTGGAATCATCTTCAATGCCTCCTCCTTCATCTTACCCCAGACATGCTCAATAATGTTCATCTCTGGTGACTGGGCTGGCCAATCCTGGAGCACCTTGAGCTTCTTTGCTTTCAGGTACGTTGATGTGGAGGCTGAAGTATGAGGAGCGCTATCCTGCTGAAGAATTTGCCCTCTCCTGTGGTTTGTAATGTAATGGGCAGCACAAATGTCTTGATACCTCAGGCTGTTGATGTTGCCATCCACTCTACAGATCTCTCGCACGCCCCCATACTGAATGTAACCCCAAACCATGATTTTTCCTTCACCAAACTTGACTGATTCTATGAGAATCTTGGCTCCATTAGGGCTCCAGTAGGTCTTCTGCAGTATTTGTGATGATTGGGGTGGAGTTAAACAGATGATTCATCAGAAAATAACAACACTTTTCCAAATGATCATCTAGAAGTCAAGTTATTATTTGTGGCTTTACAACTGGGATCGACAACAAGATTTTTGTCAGGTAGTGTATTGTTCAGTGAGTGATAGTTTAAAATGACCACTCCCGCTGTGTGTGATGCCTCCACTAGGGATGCAACGATTAACCGGTTTCACTATTAACCGCGCTTTAATTCGTCACGGTTAATTAATCGTAAAGGCTTCTCAACACCGCGTTTCTGCACAGAACAAAACTGCAGCAACTAAACAAAGTTATGCCAATTGAGTTTGTACACCGAGACGAGACTAATAACCACGCACACTGGATTAACTATGACTGAGGCTATTAAATAAGGCAAGCTCGTGTAAGTTAATTATTTCCAATGGAGGGACGCGCACGCGATGCAACGCGATCACGCTTTTCAGGCGCACTAGTTGAGATGGGGACTTTTGTGACCACGGGAACTGCAAACGGCTGAAGTTTTAGGAAGAAGCAATAAAAAGTACACAGGTTGGCAAACCTACTTAAAGTTACATTGGCGCCGATAAGAGAATCATGCGGCGAATGTTGATCCGCCAGCCGAGATCAATCCAGTGATTTCAGAGAGAGTGCTGAAAGACTCGGTGGATCAGCTGTTTAATGGCCCGAATCTCGATGCGTTGCATTCACTGCGTGTTCAGCGCAAATGGACGCTAAATGTAAAATCTAAAAGTGTATAGATCTTTGCCAAAGAAGCTCAACTTTACTAAGTTTAAACTGAAACTTTGGCTCATGACAAAGAATGGTACTGTGCAGGTGGTCATCGCGAGAATCCTGCTCTGCGCCAGTCATATATTGGGTAAATCAGCGCATAACGAGACTGAGCATTTACAATGACAAAAACCGAAACCAAAACCTTTAAAGACTGGTAGTAGTGAGACTTTCCTTCCTTTCTTTTGTCCGATCTTTCTGGTTATTATATTGACGTGTATAAAAACAATAGTGCAAAATAAATATTTCTTACTGCAATGCTTCATTTTTTTTTGATGCAAACCATAGATTTTTTTTTCTCATAAAGTAACAGTAGGACTTTTTATAGCAGATAACTCACATTCAAGGCAGCATGATGATGTAATTCATTGTTAGTATTTTTATCATCATCGACATCATTAATATTTTATAATTATTGGACACTCATTTTGGAATTATTGCACAAATATCAATAATCATACAGAATTCATAACAGAGTTAGATAGTTGTTTCTGGTTATTGTTAGTCCTGATTGATGTTGTTTTCAAATACAAATAAATCTGTTAATATACAATTTGCAGTGGTGCTCATTCATTTTTGGTGGGTGCTCCTAAATTTTTTATGGTGCTCTTAACATTTTTGAAGTTGGGAGCACCAGTGCTACTAATTAAAAAGTTAATTTCAAGCCCTGCATTAGACAAAGGCTATTTTTTAATTTTTTTATTTTTTGATCTGTCATTTATTTACAGTGTAAAAATTATGTATGTTCAAATGTCAAATATTTTACTTATTTTTAAGCACAAAGAGACATAGACTATTGTTTGTTTTTAATATTATTATATGCTGTATTAATTGGTTACTGAGCAGCAATAAATAACACTTTAAAATATAAGGAGTTTTCATGTGATTTTCTAAACTAGTAGTGTTTTGAAATTAATAAATGCATAATAATCGTGATAACCGTGAAACCGTGATTATTTCACAGACTATAATCGTACAACCAAAATCTATAATCGTTGCATCCCTAGCCTCCACTGGACAAAGGGAATAGTAAAATGTGTTTTACGTGTAACAGCAGTTTGCAAAACTGCCATCAGGGGACACACAGGGACGGGATGCGAACGGACAGAAATACACAGTAAATACACTGTAAATACCCTGCTACTCGTATGAAGATGAAATAACAAAACAAAGTATTATAATTCCTTATTATAATTATAATAAGTACAACAAGGATTCATTTTGGAAACCAAAACAAAAGACAACTAAAATGAAAGTTCATACAATCAATCATAAACAAATAAAGCAGTGTTTCAGCCTAAATATAGAGAGATGCAGAGTTTTTTTTTTTTAAGTAATAGGACTAAGACAGCTAATAAATTAGCTTTTTCATTTACGTTTTCTTTGTTGATTATATGAGCTTAGTAATAGCTGCATTTATTTAGACCTAATAATGAATGTGATTTTGTAATCCATTTTTGGACTATACAACCAATGTCACAACGTCTTTAAATTTAGATTTTATTTGATTGTGTTTCTGAAAGCACATTGCACATTCTGATCAATTTAAATAAACATGTCATAAAAAAAAAAAAAGAAAAGAGTGTGTTGTTCTGCTCACCGGTGGAGCTCAGCTGATAGGACTGACCCAGCAGACACACAGGACTGCTCTTACTGAGCCGCGGTTTACTCTTCAGAGACCAGCCTGAGGGAAACACAGATGTGTGAGTGTGAACATAAGTGGGAAATGTGTGCGTGTGTGTGTGTGTGTGTGTGTGGGTGTCCATGTTTAAAATCTGGGTTCACATTTCAAAAAACATTTTTCTTACTTCGAGCTTTTGTCTTGTTTCTGGTCCAAATATACAAAACTTCTCAAATCAGGAGGCATTTTGTAGACGAGTGTTTTCAGAAATAAATGTCAAATTTTATATTTATTTATCTTGTTTTATAGGAAAAGCTAAATTTATTTTGACTCGTTATTTCTGAAAACAAGACCATAGTTTTATGCTTGTCTAGAAAAAAGCTTCTTGATTTAAGAATTTTCAGATATCTGGACTAGAAACAGCTAGCTTAAAACTTTAAGCAAGAAAGGCATTTTGCAGTGTAGTGAACCGAGAGGAAGGTAAAGGTCAAAAGAGCAGGATGCACTACCAGAAATCTTGCCGACACAGTGGTGTACAAAAAGTGTCTCCACTGTTACACGTGTTAGCCCATTTGTAGATAATGGCTCTCCCAAAGCTTTATGAATGGCTTGAGAACCGTTTCAAGACTGGAAGATCTCAATTTTCTTTCTCATTTGTCATTTTAGTTTGACTCTCAGCCTGATGTGTAGCTTTTGAGGATCTTTTTGGTCTACTTCACTTTGTCAGGCAGGTCCTATTTAAGTGATTTCCTGATTGCGAACAGGTGTTGCAGTAATCAGGCATGGGCATGGCTACAGAAATTTAAAGGTGCAGTATGTAAGTTTGACACCCAGTGGTTGAACTAGGTATTGCAGTCCTGGATCAAAATAGACGCAAACGCGGGATGCCAGATTGAGTACAGGAGCGAGTGATTTAAAACTGTGTTCTAAATAAAAGCAACGACACGCAACAGAGGGAATATTTTTCATATTAAAGTAGTTTTGGTTCTAACCAACACCTCGAATTGATATATATGAAATGGTTTCTATTTCTCACAGCTGAACATGTGAAACCTATGACAGTGATCACCTCAGGTAAATCTTGTGTGCTTTATTCAATGCTAAATGCTAACAATGTGAGTTTGAATAGATTCTAAACCTTATCGTTTCATGAGTGAGTGCTTATTCTGTGCTTCTGAAAGGCTGTATTTACATTTCTGCCGTGTTTCGTTTGGTGCAAACAGCCAAACTGCTCATTACTGTGTATCTCGTCACAAAGCATGTTATTAGGACACAGGGTTACAATGTAACCTGCTCACCTAATGTTTACATTCACAATATTTATATCATTTGCTAATTAATAACCTCATGTGGAACTGAATCTGTCTCCTTCCGATGTCTGATACTATCCATTTTGCTCACGGACGCATGCTTTCAGAGCCTTTCTGAATGAATGAATGAATGAATGAATGAAATACGCTGTTTTCCAACAAGGCAACCCGGAGTGCTGAAATGTAATTGGCTAAACTGGCATTGTCCAGGTTGAATTTACCTAAACAAAGACAGCGTTCCGGCACAGAAAAACCATTTTCAAAGCAGAATATCTGACTTCAGCATTGTTTTTCAGTTAAACAAGTATGTTTACTTGGGATGTTTCTTAAATATCTGCACACATATTATGGTATTTTTATGCTTTAGAAGAGTCAAAAACTTACATACAGCACCTTTAAGTCGGGTGTGAAAAGCCAGTTATGTTTTAACAGGGGAGCAAACACTTCTTCACACAGGGCTATGAAATTTTGGATTTTGTTTTCCCTTAATAATAAAAAGCTTTATTGAAAACTGCATGATGCTTATTATATCTTTGACTACGATTTAAATTAGTTTGATGATCTAAAAGATTAAAATGATAAACATGCCAAAAAAAAAATCAGTAAAGGGGCAAATACTTTTTCACACCACTGTATTTGAGACAAAAAACATACACCAGCAATAAAATGTTTAATTTGAGTACATATTAATATTTGAATACCAAGCAAGGATGCATTTAATTAAATAAAAGCAACAGTTAATTCATTTATAATATAACAAAAGATTATTGTATCAAATGTTGCTCTTTTGAATGTTCGATTCAGCAAAGAATGCTGAAAAATAGAAGATGTTGGAGCTGAAGATCTTTGCCCAAACCCGAAAGAACCCAACGGGTTCGGGCTTAATTTCTATCATTTTAGACTGGGTCGGGCAGGGCTCAGACTTGCGCGGTAAATAAACAGTCATGTGATGCGTTTCGATAAGCGTGAGAAATTAATCAAATAGTTTGTTACAACATCAACCCCCATCCCTGCAAAAGTGAAACAAATGATGACGGAGAAGTCAAGAAGGAATATTGCAGAGTGGGAAAATGTACAGCAAGCTGACAGGGGAAATGACGAGGTCACTCGATGCATTTAAACTGCTGTCATGGAAAATAAAATGGATGTTCTTGGCTGGTGGAAGATGAACAAACAATCCTACCCAAAACTTGCAAAATTAGCCAGATCAGTACTGTGCATCCTGGCCAGCAGCAGCAGTGAAAGGGTGTTCGGTGCTGCTAGAAGCACCATCAGTGAGCACAGGACCGCACTAAAGCCATCTACAGCGGATTCAATAATGTTCCTCCACAAAAACACGTAGCCTAATCTTGGCGAGTAAAGGACTTTCAAATTATAAATAAATATTAATTTAACCATAAATGCATAACGTAGACCAGGAATCACCAAACTTGTTCCTGGAGGTCCGGTGTCCTGCAGATTTTAGCTCCAACCCGAATCAAACACACCTGAACAAGCTAATCAAGGTCTTAAGCTGCAGTCACACTAGAGTTTGAGCTTGCGAAATTCTGTTGCACATCGCTGCGAAAAGGGGCGGGATTAAACAAGATGATTAGGCATTTAAAAAAGCGAGCGATTGCTCCATGTTTTCAATTTCTGTTCAGAGAGGTCATGTTTTGATCCTGGTTTGGTCTCACGCAGTCAAGCGATGCGATATTGCAGGTCACTAAGCTTGAACTTTGCACCTCAGCGAAATGCAAAACTTGACGCATGCGGCATGACCCTGCGTTTCCGGTCTGACGCATTCGCGTGCGTATGAATGGAAGTCTATGAAGAGAAAAACTCCAGTGGGACCGCAGCTTTACTAGGTATACTTGAAACACCCAGGCAGGTGTGTTGAGGCAAGTTGGAGCTAAACCCTGCAGGGCACCGGACCTCCAGGAACGAGATTGGTGACCCCTGATGTAGACAGAGTATATAGGCTAATGTTGACATAATTCTTTTAATACTCAAATACCCGTCATAATTTAGAATTTAGTTTCATTTAATTTCTTAGGAAAGACTTATTTATATTGGTGTGTTGGCCAATTTAAAGGCAAAGTGTATGTACCTGGGCCTATTTAGAGTGCTGAGGTGTTACAAAGGACTTATTTTATATCTTTGTTCCAACTTCTAAGTGGCCTATAGCCTACATTTGTTATGAATAAATTATGTTAAAACACGTATAAACGACTCATTCTTAAAAAAAAAAAAAAGCAAAAGAGCTGTATGAGCCATTTGAATAATGTCTGGCTGTAAACAGGTTCGGGTTTTTAAAAAGCTGTCAATCAAAATGTACGTGTTGGGCACAGGCCGAATTCTGTCGGGCCTAACTTTTAAGGCCCGATTACAGCTCTAGAAGATGCGTGTGTGTGTCTCAAAAAAGATGCTACTGAAAACATGGAAATGTGTGGTAGAAAAAAGTCAGATATCAAGATTTATTTTTATATTAAGTGCATAGTGCAAGAAAAAAATAGTAAACTTAATATTTCGACAAAACAAACAAGACTTACTGGGAAGGTGAGAGTAGTCTTGCTGTTTTGGGAAGATAAGCGTGGTCTTGCTGTTTTTACAGCATCAAATAATTTCACTTTTTTTTTTGCCATTTTATTAAAGAGCCCCTATTATGGGTTTTTAAAAAATCACCTTCCATGTAGTGTGTAACACAGCTCTAAGTGAAGTGAAATATCCAGCTAAAGCTTAAATCTGAAAGTGGACAGTGTTTAAAATTATTGATTCATCTATAAAAGAGTCGACTCATAGTGGTTTAAACGAATCGTCTTGATAACGAGTCATCAGCCGTTTCGTCGTGACGTCGTCACGAAACATAATGGTTGCGCGCGCAGACCTGGCAAAATTCAAACCTGCGGTCCCGCCCACTAACACAGCAGCAGGACGCTCATGAAGACGCTGTGCTTACCTGGATATTATTGGAAGTGTGAGGGGAAAGGAGTCGTTCAGAAATCTGTACACTTACAATGGGCGATCGATCACTACACAGCTCATGCATTAAGTTTCTTCCTCCATCTTGTAATGGACAGACAATACACCAGGGGTGCGGGCAAAATAAGGACTAATTAATAGGTACACCGGCAGGCTGCTGCACGCTGGGCTTCGGGCTTGTGAAGGGAGCAGAGGTAGCTTGTCAGAGGACAGAGGATGCTACAACCTCCCGGCTGGGTATGTGATCGTTTGGAATAGCAAGAGTACAGGTAAGCCATGAGAAAATATAGCAGTTCACGGACGAGGTGCCAGAGCAATGATTGCAAATAGAAATGATCTACATGTTTTGTTACTTGTAACCGCTTGTACTGTATCAGGTTAACTCTACAGTATATTCTTATATCGCGTCATTGAAAACGTGACGCGTGCTGCTTTGTTTACAGATTTAAATGTGTTTGTGAGCTCGTTGCACTAACGTTTGTCGTTGCTATGGCCACTGTTAGCTAATCCTGCACACGTGCAGCGGTCAAGGTTCAGAATAGTTCAGCTTTTGCTGCTGTGTGGATTAATCTGAATGTGTGACATACTTGAGAGCAATGCTGGTGTTTATCTGCACTGCTTTCGGCGCTGAGGTGTCTGAATAACACTGTTAAGAACCGGGTTTACTGTGGTGTTAGTAAGTTTACTTTAAAGCGTGTTTCGGGCGTCCGCTTCGATCCAATGTTGGCCACCTGGGGGCTTGATAAACCACGCTGGGGATTTTACTGTCTCGCGCTGAACGCTGTCGACCAATCGCAACAGACTGTCATCGGTCCAATTAGCGCAGATTAGCTTCGCGCTAAGCAGGGGTTTGAGAACAAATGAATCGCTGAACGATTCATATGGGAGTCGCTGGGATAATTAGGTAAAAATAAAAGCATATTATAAGACCATGAAAGTGTTTTTTGACCTTGCATACATATCAGTATGTTGTTGGAGACCCATAAAACCCGAAATATGATTATTTTCAATGTGTAATAGGGGCTCTTTAAATTGTTTTTATTAGTTTCAATTTAAAAAAAATTGCTGACACCAAAATATAATACTACAGCATTTGAGCTAAAATTACCAAGATAAAAGTAAATTAAATTATTCTTGAGCAGACATCAGAAATTCTTTTTAAAATATTTAATGTTCATGACATATTTTTATGCTTCACCTGCTATTTATGGAACTACTGCTCAAAGGTTTTCCCTTTTAAAACATTTGTACCCTTATTAATCAGACGCATAAAAATAAGCATCAAAATGAACTGACAAAGAAAATAAATATCACCAAAACATTATATTTTCGGCCGAATGATTCTCTTTTGAAAGTTTTGTTCATCAAATAACTCTTGGAAAATAAAACTGATCATGACTGCCACAAAAATATGAAGCAGTAGACGTGTTTTTCTATACAATTTCTGAAAGGAGAAAAATAATACTGAAAAATGTAAGTTTGAAACTAGAAAAAGAAAAAGTAGAACTATAAAACGAAAATAAAGCCCAACATACACAAGTACCTCTATATCTGACGTTATGCCATGCTGACATGAGTTTGGTTTTGAGTTTGGGCTTTTCCTTTGACCCCTGTGCGTCTGCGCTGAAGTCCAGCAGGCCCGGGTTTGACATATTCACCACCTCGAAGGACTCGAGGTCATCTGTGGACTCCATCTCTCCATTAAACTCATCGCTCGCATCACTCGCATCCATCACAGTAGGGATACGGCTGCCATGACATCCAGAGAAGTTAAATCCCAGTCGTCCAGTCAGAGAAGAGATGCGAAAGGTTCAGCTCCAGGTGAAAGCTCCAGCTGTGGGACAGTGAAGTAAAGGTTAATAATGAATAAACCACCAGAGGAAATACACAGCTCAGTAAAGCACTTTCTCTGGGAAACACTGAGAATCCTGTGACACACATGTGACTCAAGGACACTTGTTAATGTGTAGAATCAGGATCAAAAAGAGCTTTATTGCCAGGTATGTTCACACATATGAGGAATTTGTTTTGACGCTTCTACAGTGCAACAGAAAGACAAAAAAAACTAAAATAAATATATTTTAAAAAATAGAAGTGTGAATGCAAATATACAAATTGACAAGTGTATGAGCAGGTATATTACTATATACAGTGGTGGAAAGAGTACTGAAAAATCATACTCAAGTAAAAGTACTTGCCTAAAAATGTAGAGCAAGTAGAGTAAAAGTATCTGTTCTAAATATTACTAAAGGTATGAGTAAAAACTACCGCTTTTAAAAGTACTCAAGAGTAGTGAGTATTATGCTGTCAAAAGCTGATATGTTTACATGTAATTTGTGCATGTGTGTGTAAACGTAACATTCTGTAGTGCATTTAGTTATTGCCCAGAAGGCACACAACGTCATAAGACATTAATGTTAGGTTAGATTTAGGTTGTAATGTCAGGTGACCAAAATCAATTGTCAAGCCAGCAGCTAAGGACAACATTATTCTGATGTCCAATAATGACGTCAAACGACGTTGATATTTGGGTGATTTTAGGTTGTTAGAAAGTGACCAAAATCCAGCGTCGAGCCAACATCTTAAACCAACGTCAAATACTGACATTTATTCATCAGGTACGGCAACCAAAATCTAACGTCTGATAGACATCATAGGGGTAACGTTCACACAATGTCAAGCTGTAACATCATTAGACGTTGATATTTGGTTGGTTTTAGGTTGGACATTGACATTGGCCTGACATTGAGTTTTGACGTCAACCCGATATTCATTTGCAAACAAAATGCAGAGTCCCCATGACGTTAGGGTTCAACGTCAATTAGACGTCATGTTGACGTCCTGTGCCTGCTGGGTGTTTAAAGCCATTTCGGTCTTCATACAGTAAACATCCGTCATCTTCTCATCAGTGACATGTCTCTGGGTCAATGCGCGTAAAGATTTTGAACATCTTCATGGACACTTTTAATACTTCCAAATAGTTTGCTGCAATAATATAGTGCACACGTCTTGAAGTAGTTCATTATGATGTGATTTACCTTCTACGGTATGTGTGATTTGATTGGACAGGAATCTCAGGACTGATTTTTCTAATCCCCATAGACAAGAAAAATAAAGTAGTGACTGCAGGTTGAAGGAAAGTAGTGGAGTAAAAGTACAGATACTGCACTAAACATGTACTCGAGGAAAAGTACACATTTTTAAAACTACTCAGTAAATTACAATTTCTGAGTATTTGTAACTAGTTACTTTACACCGCTAACTATATACAACGTTATATGTGCAGCTGTTATGTGCAAATTGGCATGTAAAGTGTGTTGTTAAAAAGTGTATATGTGTATAAAAGTGTAAATGTAGGCCCACAAATAAAAAAACTCGACTCATTTCGACATTTTTGAGCCCATCATTGTGTATTTATTTACTTGTGTAAACGCTCGTTAAATATATTTATTCAATTTTTATATTAATTTCAGTGATATTATTGAATAATGTGCTAATATTTACATGATTTATGTACAATACAGATTGATATTCTTTGCCTTTTAGTTGATACATCTTATGAGAGACTTACTGTAGCTTTGTTTACTAAACTGATCTAACAGGATTTGCATTGTAAACCGTAAATAAAAGTTAAAAAGGTATTATTGTTTGTATTTTTTAAGTGTAACGTTTTTAGTTCCTATACTGTTTACACACATTTATACAGTTTTGTTTTGACAAACAGCAAAAACAGTAGTCAGATTCTGACTGGCCCAAAGAAAAGTTCATCAACAAACTTTCATTATAGATCTTACATGAATTATTCATTCATTCATTTTCTTTTCGGCCTAGTCCCTTTATTAATCTTGGGTCACCACAGTGGAATAAACCGCCAACTTATCCAGCATATGTTTTACGCAGCGGATGCCCTTCCAGCTGCAACCCATCACTGGGAAACACCCACACACACTCATTCACACACAAACACTACGGACAATTTAGCGTACTCAATTCATCTATAGCGCATGTTTTTGAACTGTGGGGGAAACTGGTGCACCCAGAGGAAACCCACACCAACACGGGGAGAACATGCAAACTCCACACAGAAATGCCAACTGACCCAGGCGAGGCTCGAACCAGTGACCTTCTTGCTGTGAGGCGATTTTGCTACCCACTACGCCACCGTGCTGCCCTACATGAATTACTGTCAATGAGTATTAGTTAGTTAGTTATAAACTAAATATACATTGCTATCTACCATGTAGGGTTTCTGCAGTTAAGTTAAGACATTTTAAGACATTTTTAAGACCATTACGAATGAAATTTTACACTCATACATGGCTAAAACGCTAAGCAGTTTTTCTGAATGTCCCAGACGGAAAATATTTTTATTTGCCCTATCAAAAAAGTGTATATATATATACAGTGAGGGAAATAAGCATTTAATCACACAGTGATTTTTCAAGATCTCCTACTTAGAAATCATGGAGGGGTCTAGAATTTTCAGTATAGGTGCAATTTCACTGTGAGAGACAGAATCTAAAAATAAAAATGCAGAAATCACATTGTATGACTTTTTAACAATTTATTTGTAAATTACTGTGTGAAATCAGTATTTGATCACTTGCTTTTCAGCCAAATTTCTGACCCTCAAAGACCTGTTATTTTGCTTTAAAATAGTCCAGCTACACTCTGCTCATGACTCTAATTTAGTAGCACTTGTTTGAGGTCACTAGCTGTCATAAAGACACCTGTGCACCCCACAATCAGTCAAAAGTCTAAGTAGCAACATGGCCAAAACCAAAGAGCTGTCAAAAGACACAAGAGATGAAATTGTAGACTTTCACAAAGCTGAAACTGCTACGGGGCAATTGCCAAGAAAGAGCAACTGTTGGAGCAATTGTCCGAAAATGGAAGAGGCTAATGATGACTGTCAATGTCCTTCAGACTGGGGCCCCACGGAAGATCTCTCCTCGTGGGGTATTAATGATGCCAAGAATGGTCTAGAATCAGTCCAGAATTATGCGGGAGGAGCTGATCAATGCCGTGAAGAGAGCTAGGACCTCCGTTTTCAAGGGAACTATCAGTAATACAGTAAGATGTCGTGTTTTAAAACCATGCATCGCACGGAAGGTTCCCCTGCTTAAGTTAACCCATGTCAAGACCCATCTGAAGTTTGCCAGGGACCATCTGGATGGTCCAGAGTATTCATGGGAGAAAGTCCTGTGGTCAGATGAGACCAAAGTAAAACTTTTTGGTCTTAACTCTATTCACAGAATTTGGAGGAAGAAGAATGATGTGTATCATCCCAATAATACCATACCTACAGTGAAGCATGGGGCTGGAAGCATCATGCTCCCCCAGAGTATCTCAGCTTAGTATCTTAGTATCTCTCAGCAAAATATTTTAAATATTGTGTCAAAACAAGCAAGCTCTAGTTGTAAACATACACTTTTTACAACATAAACTATATTTAAAATAAAAAAATGACAAATGTTTTAAAAACTATAATAAACTAAATGTATGCACAAGGTCCGATTCTCAGCAGTAAATACATGGAAAACCTTTAAACAAATGTTATTATAAGGAAAATAATTAATAATTAAAAATTATGGTAAACAGAGTTAAAAATTACATTTCTAAATGTAAATTTTATTGAGATGGATTGTTGGTGATTGTATGGGTGTTAATGGCTAGATTTGGGTAGCTATAAACAAACAAAGGAAAATTAAGACCTGTTTAAAAAGATTTAAGACCTACAACACAATATTTCAGTAGATTTAAGACTTTTTTAAGGCCTAAAATTCAGTATTTGAGATTCAAGACATTTTTAAAGACTTTTTAAAACCCCGCAGACACCCTGAACATGAGTGTTATGTTTATATATTTATATAACAGCACAGCGTAGCACATTATCATATTGTGGTATTAAATCGTATATGATAAAGAATAAACAATTAAGACACGATGTCCAAATGTGGAGATCATAAACTACATGTCAGCTGTAATAGTGACTTGAACGTTAATATTTTAGCTTAACGTTAAGCGGAAATCACGTTCATACAACTTGTGAGGTAAGTTACATGTTCACAAACAAACAAGGCACTTTCTGACAGTGGGCGACTATATTTTAATTAAGTCATACAACACTTACCTAAAAGGACGGTTCAACTGTCACGCCATTGTACATCGGAGTATTTCAGCTGTAAACTTTCCAAAATACAAACATATCACGACGCCACTTGGTTTCACTGCCTGACTGATCATTCGTCAATTTCCCCTCCTTCACGCGGCAACGAAACTTGTATCTTTCCTCTGATTGGCTGTGCGGTTTTCACACGCCCTCTGATTGGTCAGTTAGTAAGTACGCAAGAAGAGCAGTAGCAGGAACGTCCCAAGATGACGTTTTCGATGATCATTGGGTTTTCATTTCGCGTTTGAGGTAACAGAAAACGGTAAGAATTTGTACTGCCCACATGAAAAAACAAGTATATTAGTACATTTTAGAAAATAATATGGTGTTTTTGAAAAAAATACCATAGTAAAATAGTTTCATTAATCAGTTATGGCAATTCTATGGACGCTGTGCAATATGAACAAATCTGACAATATGTTTTCTACAATTATATAGTGTACTAAAGTATACTACAGTATTCCTTATAGTTTATTAGTTCACTATAGTTAATACTACATAATACAATACATGTGATAGAGTGTAATACACTTTATTATACTCAAAAACAGTCAAACTTACTATAAATATATATATATATTATGAATATATATCTAAAATCTTATTTAAACTACTGCTAAATTCATAGATTTACACTCACTGGCCACTTTATTAGGTACACCTTACTAGTACCCAGTTGGACCCTCTTTTGCCTTCAGAACTGCCTTAATCCTTTGTGGTATAGATTCAACAAGATACTGGAAATATTCCTCAGAGATTTTGATCCATATTGACATGATAGCATCACGCAGTTGCTGCATATTTGTCGGCTGCACATCCATGATGCGAATCTCCCGCTTTATGACATGGTGTGTCATTCTGCTGGAAGTGGCCATCAGAAGATGGGTACTCTGTGGTCATAAAGGCATGGACATGGTCAGCAACAATACTCAGGTAGGCTGTGGTGTTGACACGATGCTCAAGTGGTACTAATGGGCTCAAAATGTGCCAAGAAAATATCCCCCACACCATTACACCACCACCACCACCAGCCTGAACCGTTGATACAAGGCAGGATGGATCCATGCTTTTTTATGTTGTTTACGTCAAATTTTGACCCGACCATCCGAATGTGGCAGCAGAAATGGAGACTCATCAGACCAGGCAACGTTTCCCCAATCTTCTATTGTCCAGTTTTGGTGAGCCTGAGTTTTAGTGGCAGCCTCAAGTTTCCTGTTCTTAGCTGACAGGAATGGCACCTGATGTGGTTTTCTGCTGCTGTAGCCCATCCGCGTCAAGGTTGGACGTGTTGTGTGTTCAGAGATGCGCTTCTGCAGACCTCGGTTGTAACGAGTGCTTATTTAAGTTACTGTTGCCTTTCTATCAGCTGGAACCAGTCTGGCCATTCTCTGACCTCTGGCATCAACAAGGTAAACCCTAGAGATGGTTGTGCGTGAAAATCCCAGTAGATCAGCAGTTTCTGAAATACTCCGACCAGTCCGTCTGGCACCAACAACCATGCCACGTTCAAAGTCACTTAAATCCCCTTTCCTCCCCATTCTGATGCTCGGTTTGAACTGCAGCAGATCGTCTTGACCATGTCTACATGCCCAAATGCATTGAGTTGCTGCCATGTGATTGGCTGATTAGAAATGTACATTAACAAGCAGTTGGACAGGTGTACCTAATAAAGTGGCCGGTGAGTGTAGCTTAACATTAATTTGTCCTGGTTGGCAAATCCGAGCAAAAACACATTTATAATACAGCTTAGAACCTAAAAAAAATGTGCTTGTTATCGGTGTTAACGTCCAAATACTTTCTCATTTGAACAAACGCACGCAAGACAGACAACACAAAGCAAAACATGTTATCCGCTTCTTTATTATTACTGCACTTTATTATTATTTTTAAATTGCATTAGTTTATAACATTGCCTGAGGTGAGAAATTATAAAAAAAACTGTAAATAAACAATGATATAAGAAGTCAATGTACAAAAAATCCCAACAGTTTGAGGAAGATTTATGCAAAGCAGCTTAGTTACAAAGGGCCACATACAACTTCCCATTGTAATAATCAAACAGGGCAAAACAAATCATTCAAATCAAGTTATAAATAAATTATAGAAACACAAAGAGAGATCAATAAAATCAATAAAGTGCATTCAATTGCTTGTACTCATTGCACGAGTAACTGTCTCAGGCAAACGCTATGCCTACAGAATCTAAACACATTGACGCACAACTGACACAATCTATCCTACACACACATTACAGCACAAATCCATCTGAAAACATGTCCTAAAGGAATGTACACCCTACCCAAATATTGTTAAAAAACTTCACCAAGCACTATGGCAATAGTAAAGTGATGGTGATATATATAGTATAGTAACAAATAATTACCATTATCATGTATATTTAGAGAAGTACCATGGTAAATGTCCAGATGGCGTCAACTAAAAACCATTTTACTCCGCTGTACTTTTTTGCGATCAGTTTAGTTTATACCTCTGAAGGTTAATATTTGGGTAAAGTATAAACTCCTACATTGGCAAAAGGATCAGTTAATTTGGAAGATAATCATTGCGCTAACGTGGCACCAAAAACACTCCTAAAACATCGCTAGATTTACTACACAGAGTCCCCGAAGGACGTTCACACAAACGTGAGAGTAACTGTGTGAATTAAAGTGTAAACAAATTCAATTAAGTCCACAAATAACATCATTTCATCTCTCGCAAAACCACACAGACGTTTACATGTCAACTTACTGCGTAATAAATTCCTATAAAAGCTGGACGTAAAGATCACCATGTAGCAAAAAGTGAATTAAAAGTCCAGAATGGATTCAAATGAAACACGTCTACACACGAACCACCTCGTACTTCACAAACTCTTCTGCATATACTAAAGAATAATTCAGGCTTCGTCAGATTAGTAAGAATTCAAGTGTATAACCCACAGTGCATTTACTGGCCTATAATATAATCTAACAGGATGACATCATCATAGTGACCTATTCTCTTCATAGAGTTCGTCTAATAATCTCAATATAATTTCATAACGATGACAATTCTTGAGGTTTTTCCTTCAATCTCAAGTTTTTAAACTATATTAACCCTCCGTACTTCGTTCCCAGACATTTAAAAGTCAACAAGTCTGTTACAGGTTTTACTTCCATAATGCGCACGCTTTTATTTTAGAAATCTTGCTACTTGCAGATTAAATAGTGCAATCCTCTCACGACCTTGTTTTAACTTCAGTTTGAAGTTAGATATGGTGCTAGCTACCCTGATTAAGGTCTTTTGGTTAAATAATTGGCACGGCCAAGGTGGTGCTATCTGAAAAAACTTTGCACTGATGAATTGTGTGGAGTGAGAATATTATGAATGCTCGGAAGAGCTCTTTGATGCCTTTTCAGGCTTTGACGATGATCCAAGACCAGGCCAAGTTCCCGTCGATCCTCGGCGACCTCCAGATGAGGCCTCGGACTTTCCCAATGTGATGGCTAATTTGTCCTCATTTGTCTTGGAGCTGTCCTTGGCCTTCCCCCCCATCCTGGGAGCCCAGCTTCATCGGCCCAAGCACAGTTTTAGCCACACTGGTCAGCTGGGTCACAAAGCTGGACCAGTCACCAGGAGAAATGGCGCGTGATTTGCTTGTGCAAGGTGACCTAGCAGTTGGAGATGGAGAGGCTGGAGAGTCTTCGACTGCTTCAAGGCGACATCTTTCCTCTTGAGGGCCTCGAGTTGACCCTGATGGAGTTTGAGCCCGTTCTTGAATGCTTTTAGACTGGCTTGGAACTGCTTCTGAGATCTTAGGTGCACCAATAGAACCAGATCCAGTCCCCTCAACATTTAAAGGTCTTCCCTCTGGAGTCTTTGTCAGTTGGGTTTTCTCTTTCACTGGGGTCTTTTCAATGTATTTGCCATTCTCCAGCCCTTTAGGACTAATGGTGCTAGCTACCCTGATTAAGGTCTTTTGGTTGAACAATTTGCACGGCCAAGTGGTGCTTTCTGGAAAAGCTTTGCACTGATGAACTGTGTGGAGTGCGCACATTAAAAAAGTAAAAAATGTACATTTCATGTTGACTTTTGTTGGGCGTTTCCAGTGCAAATGTTATTAAGACAGGATAAACGAGCATATATATACACATGGTTCTGTCCTTGTGCAACAATCATTTCCCATTTCCACTAGTTAAACACTCCCAAACATTCCGTTGTTTCTAGTATCGCGCTACTGTTGGCAGTTTAACAGTATAGCTGAGGTACTGGAATGAGATTGTTTGGATCTGTTGTGTCGGTCACTAGGTAAACAGTTTAACTACTTCTCACATCTAAATCTGACAAATCGATTGATTGATATGGTGATGGCTGACAGGTCATGCCCTCTTTAGAGCGGGCAGGAATGATTGGATGTGCAGTGTTCACTAGCATTAGGTCTTTTTCATTTTTCATATCTTATTTTTTGACTCTTCTATTCACAATATACATATAACATGCATCTACAGACATAAGCTGCATCCGAAATCTCATACTACTAGAGTAGGTAATACATTTGAATTTGAGTTTACTTCACAACCTTTAGAAAAGTGTGTTCAATCTAGTATGAATGTCAGTAGTATGAATGCAATTCGGATGTACTACATCCTCCATGTTATCATTATCACATAACCTATCAATGTCAGTTGCATCGCTTCACTCCCATTCATAAATTCTCTCGCATAGCCTCAGGGGAAAGTAAAAGTAAAGTGTCCATTGGATGCACACTTCATAATCTCACTAGAAGTAGTAGGTCATCCAGGTACATCTCACCTATTGTTTTTTCAATACTATGAATTCCGACATGCTACTCGGCTCGCACATTATTTTTTTTAGTAGGGAAGTATGCGATTTCGGATGCAGCTATACTGTTTTTTTGTCTACATCCACATATGAGGGTGCATATATATTTATGTCATATGCACAAACAAACATGTTTGACAATGATAATTTTGAAGCACCTTTTCTTGTTTACGATTTTTTTTCGTAGATATCTTGGTTTGATGGCTGTAGAGTCTTTTGAACAGTCTGCATTTGGACAACTACTGGCAATGCATCCCATTCAAGTTCCAAATAGTATATTTCAGCGAAAATATTATGAATGCTTGGAAGAGCTCTTTGATGCCTTTTCAGGCTTTGATGATGATCCAGGACCAGGCCAAGTTCCCGTCAACCCTCGGCGACCCCCAGATGAGGCCTCGGATTTTCCCAATGTGGCGGCTCGTTTGTCCTCATTTGTCTTGGAGCTGTCCTTGGCCTTCCCCCCATCTTGGGAGCCCAACTTCATTGGCCCAAGCACAGTTTTAGCCACACTGGTCAGCTGGGTCACAAAGCTGGACCTGTCACCAGGAGAAATGGCGCGTGATTTGCTTGTGCAAGGTGACCTAGCAGTTGGAGATGGAGAGGCTGGAGAGTCTTCGACTGCTTCAAGGCGACATCTTTCCTCTTGAGGGCCTCTAGTTGACCCTGATGGAGTTTGAGCCCGTTCTAGAATGGTTTTGGACTGGGTTGGAACTGCTTCTGAGGTTTTAGGTGTACCAATAGAACCAGATCCAGTCCCCTCAACATTTAAAGGTGCTTTACTTGACTTGCTTGCCTCTGGAGTCTTTGTCGATTGGGTTTTCTCTTTCACTGGGGTCTTTCCAATGTCTTTGCCATTCTCGAGCACTTTGGGGCTCTCAGTTTGAAGGCTATGAGGTTTGAGTTCCTGTACTCCAGAGCTCTGGACAATTGGCTTCCGATCTGGGATCTTGGGGCCAGTTACCAAAGTACTAGAAGATTCAATCTTTCCCAGATCCTTGGCTACAACCTTCCCCATTGAGGCAACTGAAACTTGGGAAGACTCAAACTTAGAGGCTACTTTATCCTTCTGGGTTGTTTCACCCAACGGGGTTGATTTAAGATCTACGATGATTGCTACTGGTTCAGTTTTTGATGCAGTCTTCAAAACGGTTTCACTTGAGTCAGCCTGCTTCAGTTTCCCTTCGTACTCTCTATCCATTATTGAGTCTTGTCTCCCGAGTTGTCTTGCTGGACTCAGTGTGTGCTGGATGGGCATGTGCGTTGGCGTTTGATCAGGTGGAGAGGGCAGAGCACCGGGCGTGTTTTCTCCTTCTATCTCCATCAAGCTCTGGAGGGCATGCTCGCAGTGGAAGGACTCCCGGCGGTATTCGGCATGCACAACATCCAAACCATGCTTTCTAATGCCAAGCCCTCCCTTCCTATCCGAAGATGAAGAGGATGGTGGAGAAGGTGGACCAAGCTTCTCTGCGGACTGCACCCTTTGGAGAAGAGGGGAACGGGGTGGTTCTGCACTCTTAGGCCGGGGTCGTGTTATTGGAGGGGAGGCATGAAGCTTGGCAGGGAAGGCCTGGGTGGTGTTGGAGCTGCCAACAATGTGTCCTGCTATGGGTGGTGGAGAGGATGAAGTAGGGGATGGTGTGTGAGCCAATGGGGACAGAGGAATATTCCCAGCAGATTTGCAGCGTGCAGAACGGTACTGGCGGTGGAGTTTGGGTGAGAGGCCATAAAGAGAGCTTGGGCGCATGTGCTGGGATGTAGCAGGCGAGTTTGGTGTGCTGGATGCGGGAGAGCTGCTCTGGGATGACGTGCCTGAGAGGACAAAAATAGGCAAGTTAGAACTCAAAGAAACACGAAAAGGGCACACAAGGATCACCCAAATACTGACTGAAGCCAAATATCAAAGGCTAATTAAGTTCAGTTCAGCGCAAGTCAAATGGAAAGGAAAGAAGCATCATATTCAATATAAATGTCATCTTCAGTAGGTCAAATATCACACAAGGTCATACTGTGAGGCGTCAAGTTTTGATTAAAATTTTGTATTAAAAGGCAAAAGTTTCCCTTTTGTTCACTAGAAACCACATTATCCAACTCAGAAACTCAAAGGCCCAAATCATACTCTTTTGTGTCAAGCATTACATGGCATGTATGTAAAAACAGATGCTTCCAGCTTCAAGCAAGACATTGAGAAACTTTGAATTCTACATGAGACACATCATTTTCAGGATATCATGGTGTATATACATGTACATACAAGTCACCAACATATAATTCATAAAGTGTGTGGGAGTGGGAGGAGCTCTGACCGAGGTAGGTGGAGTCTGGCGGAGAGCGGTACGTCTGTGTCGGAGAGCGGGCAGACAGGTTGTGTGTGGGAGATCCAGGCAGACTGTCTCCAGACGACAGCGAGCGATTCAGAGAAGACAGACTACGACTGGTGTGAAGAAGGTTTGACTGCTTAGTGATCTTACGAAAAAGAGAGCTGCGCTTCTTACTGCGAACAGACAGAAAGAGAGAGTACAATACAAGGTTATTTAAATCAATAACCACTGAGACAAAATCTATTTGTTAACTGAAATAAAATAAATGAAAAATTCACAAAAAAATTTACTGAAATTAAATAATTACAAGCAAGAATAATATTCGTTTTATTAATTCTGTGATGGAAAATCTGACCTGTACGTACATATAGATGCGATTTTGCAGTCAAACAAATCAAGGACAGGTTTATAACCAAAAACATATTCTCTATAGGGAGTCACGGTGGCACAGTGGGTAGCACGATCGCCTCACAGCAAGAAGGTCACTGCTTCGAGCCTTGGCTGGGTCAGTTGGCATTTCTGTGTGGAGTTTGCATGTTCTCCCTTGCCCGCCTAGGTTTCCTCTGGGTGCTCCGGATTCCCCCACAAATCCAAACACATGCTCTATAGGTGAATTGGGTAAGCTAAATTGGCCGGAGTGTATGAGTGTATGTGTGAATGAGAGTGTCTGGGTGTTTCCCAGTGATGGGTTGCAGCTGGAAGGGGATACGCTGCGTAAAACATGTGCTGCATAAGTTGGCGGTTCATTCCACTGTGGTGACCCCTGATTAATAACGGATTAAGGCAAAAAGAAAATGAATAAATGAATATTCTCTAGATCAGTGTTTCCCAACCCTGTTCCTGGAGGCACACCAACAGTACATATTTTGGTTGTCTCCCTTATCTGACCTATTAACTTCAGGGTTTAGAGTCTCTTCTAATGTTCTGATGAGTTGATTCGGGTGTGTTTGATTAGGAAGAGGCTGACAATAGCCCCTTTCACACGTTGATACCGGTAAATATCCGGAAAATTTTCAAAACAACTTTACCTGTAAGTTCAAAATAGCACCGTTCACACAGGCACGGACGTTACGGAATTTTCCCGAAAAAGACCATTCACACATCCATTCCAAAATACAGGTAAATTCTGGCATCATTACTCAGTAATGAGCTCTAAACGGCTGCGCTTGTATTTGTAAACATTTGACTACATTACAAACTCTGTGGAGGGAGAAGTATTGTGGACAACTTCGATGAAAACATATAGAGGAACACTTTCGCATGTCGAGATGTACATAATATGTGTGTGTGCTGCTCTAAACAAACAACTGCTTATCATAAGCATCTTATCTATAATTATTTACACAGTTGGCATAAAGAAGGAACATGTTATCTGACTAACATCTAGCGGCTAAATGTGTCTGGAAAAATATTCAAAGGCTTTTATTTTCATAAACAGCGCAGATGTGAATGCGTCTGAATGTTCTGATTGGCTAAATTAGACGTCTCACGTCAGCACGTTCTAGACGTGAACGCGCTCTTTCCGGCAATCTTCCTTCTGCATTCACACAGCGCAGCATTCCGGCAAATTTCCGGTAATCGTACAACTTCTCTTTCAGGAAAATAGCCGGATCTAATTTATCGGTATTTTCAAAAAGGGCCTGTTCGCACATACAGACAATTTTCCGGAAAGGTCTGTATGTGTGAAAGGGGGTAGTGTGTACTGTTGGTGTGCCTGTAAGAACAGGGTTGGGAAACACTGCTATATTGATTCATTCATTTTCTTTTCGGCTTAGTCCCTTTATTAATCAGGGGTCACCACAGTGGAATGAACCGCCAAGAAACACTGCTATATATAAACATAAAACTTGTCTTATTGACCAAAAAATTTAAGCTAGGCATTTTTAATTACATATATGATCTTTAATATGAAGATGTTGGTCTGAATCCTTCACCATTTTTACTTTTGTTAGTTTTAGTTTCATTTCGTTTTAGTAGCATAGCTCCATGTATGGTTTTAGGTTCAGTGTTTGTTCCTACAATTATGTTATTTTTATTTGGTTTGCGCAAGAGTCAATGTAAGCTGTGCAGACACTAAACTTTGCTTTGGCTGACACTGGACGTGTTCCCTTAACTCTGATAAACTAAAACGCATTACAGTGGTCCCTCGCTATAATGTGGTTCACCTTTCGCGGTCTCGCAGATTTTTTTTTTTTGTGCAATTTCACATGTTTCGTTTTTTTTTTTTACACAGCGCATTGTGTTTTGCATCCTGGTTGGCTGTAGACTATTGGTAATCAATCTCCTCCGTGTCTCATGTACAGTACAGAATGCGTTCAGCTTGCCAAATTAATATAAATCTTCGATTGCTAGCAGTGTGAACAGGATGCAGGATGCAAAAAGGGTTGTAACTGTCTGCAGCAAGACCATCATAAAGGGGGATACGCCGCACCACGCAGCGCCATGCATTTTAGGGTGCTTTCACACCTAGACTTTTGTTTCGGAACCTGGCGCATTTCCCCAGTTAGTGCGGTTCGTTTGGCATATGTGAATCCAGCAATCGCGCTTGGATCCGCGACAAAACAATTGGTCCGAGATCGCCTGAATGAGGTGGTCTCGACTTGATTGAAAAGAACTCTGGAGCGGATCAATTGTAGTGGGAAAGCAATACGATCCAGGCTATATCACAGTGTATTCTGGATATGTAATAGGCATATGCAGCTATATGTAGAGAGAATAATGAGTAGGGTAGTCATTCCTACCGGTTAATGTGCATTTTATGTCAAATGAACTAATAACAAGAGCAGTTTATCCGTTAGGAAAATTGACCGAACAGCAGTCTTGGTTTATCTGTTATTTCTCTCTATAATGTAAAGCCTATAATGCATAATTCTATGAGAAAGTTTTCCCTCTGATTTATATCTGGTGACGATGTCTGTGGGTGTCACCATTCAAAACTAAAGCGCAGCATTTCGCTTATAATGTCTTTTTGCTCATCACCATAAATTAAAATAAGGACGCATGACAGCTGAGCGGGACTCTGAAAAATAAACCGTGACCGAGAGTATACTCGCATGTGACTTGTTTGAACTATTTTGGTCCATTTAGAAACTTTGTTGTTTGTGTGAAAGCGGTGTGAAAGTGAACCGCACCGAGAACAAAGTGCAACATTTTACAATTGTAATCCCTGTTTCGGAACAAAACAATCGATCTACAGGTGTGAACGCAGACTTTGAATTGTAAACATAGGTTTATATCAGGGTTTGCACACCGGCGCCACAAGTCAGTGGCTGTCCGCGGCCCCCAGCTACGACTCAGGACGCTGTTCATATTTCTGCCGTGCCACAGAGCGCCATCTGATTAACTTCATCATAAATAACATGCGAATGCGCACGTCCGGTGTGTGTTACTTCCAACTGTCATGTGCGTGGGGCATCCTGTGTACGACCCCCTTAAGGACAGGGTCTGCGTTAGCTTTGTGGATTAGTGAATGCAGGAAAAATAACATTACGCTGGATGCCAATATTATCCGCACAAAAGCTAAAAAGCTTTATGAACCTTTTGCTGACAGCGATGAAAGTTTGTGTCTGACAACAGGTTTTGATCTTTGCTTTCTGTAATACTGGACTTATTTTTCTATGAAGGTTTGAACTTTGAGAGTGTTTAAACAAGAGAGAAAAGCGTGAAAATTATAATGCCTGTCTGAGAAAAGTGCACAAAGTGTGTAGTGAGCAGCCTTAAAGGGCACCTATGGTAAAAAATCTACTTTTTAAGCTGATTGGACAGACATATGTGTAGGTATAGTGTGTAGACCGTCATATCGGGGTGATATAAACAGACCCAGTCCTTTTTTTTTTTTTCAATTTAACAACATAAAAACGGTGGACCAATTGGAGCGGTTTTGAGATCGACCGCAACTTGAAGTAGGAGTGCGGTCCCCCCGCCCACCAATATTGATTGACAGGTGCGCATTACCATATCCTCAGTAGGCTATGTTGTTTCACATCCGCCATTTTCAGCGTGTGAGTCAAAGCGACGTCACCAAAGAAACACCCTTGCTCTATTTTTAGATTATGTAAGGCTCATTGGGCTCAACATTCACCACGTTATCGCTCTCCTCGCCGCCAGTGTTTGTGAGTTTTGGTATGTTTGCATACATGTGTACTTTTCATTGCGTCTTCCTTAAACTTCAGCGGTTTGCATTTCCCGCGGTCGCAGAAGCTCCCTGTCATCTTAACTAGGTGCAGCTGGAAAGTGCGAGCGCGTTGCCTCACGTGTGCGTCCCTCCATTGGAAATAACGAACTAACGACGCGCAGCGCCATGCATTTCGCGGTGCCGTGGATGAAAGTGAGGACCGGGGGGTTCGCTCACTATTCTGCCGCCTAGGTCGCCTCTATGGACGCGCTGGCCCTGCTCAGGACACTGTTCATATTTCTGCCGCGCCACAGAGCGTTATCTGAATAGTTTCATTTTAAATAACATGCGAATGTGCGCGTCTGGTGTGCCGTGTCGTGGCTCTGAGCGGCGCATCCGGTGTATGACGCTCTTTAGTTATAGCCTCAAGCAGGTTGTACACCAGAAGCGCCGCTCGGCGACAAGCAGCGTCGCGCCACGCAGCGGCATGCATTTCTGGATTCCAAACATAAGTTTCTATCAGGTGACACACACCGGCGCCGCAAGTGTGTGATACTTTCAACGGTCATGTACGCACCGCGTCGCGGTGCATCCGGTGTGTGATGCCCTTCAGTCAAAGTTAATTCAGTGTCCTTGGTTATTAGTCTCGGTGTAGGCTACAAGCTCGGAGCTTTAAACTAGCACACAGTTGGTTGTAAAATTACACAAAGACACAAATGATTTTGTAGTCTCTGCTTGGTCTGTGTCCGAGTCGTACATGTACAGCTGAATGCTGGTCCTCTCACTCATGTTGCTTCTCTCTGTCTGCCTGTCTGTAGCCATACACAAAGAGGGGAGCTCTTGGCTCCGCCCCCTTGTTAAGTTGGGCGGGAAGTCGAAACTAATTTTCATGAGAAGCAACACGCCCCTAAAACAGCGAACTGTGTACACGCCCCCAAAATGACACTTTTTAACACATCATAATAAAAAAATCTGAATTGTGTTTTGAACTGAACCTAAACTGGCACACTCAGAAGAACCATAATATTAATATGAAATCTTAAAAAAGGGGTAAAATAGGTTTATTTACTTTAAAACATCTATAATAGTTGTAAAAAATAAAGCGGACTACTTCGCTGATTTCACCTATCGCGAGCTATTTTTAGAATGTAACTCCCACGATTAACGAGGGACCACTGTATATATAGTAATGAACAAAACCATTGATGAAATCAACTAAAACGAAACTGAAATTTACAGCAAATGCAAAAACAACACCGAAATAAAAACTAAAGTATAAAAACCCTGGTACAACAATTATATAAATTAGACTTCTATTTTATGTAAACCATGGGTCTCAAACTCAATATCTGGAGCGCCGCAGCTCTGCACAGTTTTGCTCCAACCCTGATCAAACACAGCTGATGCAACTAATCAAGGTGTTTTTGGAGACCTTGATTAGTTGTATCAGCGGTGTTTGATCAGGGTTGGAGCAAAACTGTGCAGAGCTGCGGCGCTCCAGGAATTGAGTTTGAGACCCATGATGTAAAGGCATTCCCAGTTTCTGACCTCTCCTGTCCATCTTTTGCTGCTGATTTCTTGTTGCGTCTGGCCATCTTGGCTTTGTAGCTCAGCTTCCTGGCTGGACCAATCTTTATGGAGGTGTTTTCGAACGGAGTAGTCGTCACTGTTACTTTGCTGCCACTCTGAAAATTCAAAGCAACGAATGTTCAACGACAGCACTGAAATAGGTCACACACTCTTATCCTCTCCATTTGCACCCGACACCTTCTTATAAGCACCCTATGCTACTTGAAAAACATTGTACAATTCTGATAGTAATCCACACAGGTGAGTGGACTTGACAAACCACCTGTAGGAAACACTCTCTTCCTCTCCATATGCTCAGAGAAAATCAAAGGATGAACAATAAAATATTAAAGGTCCCTTGAAATTAAAATATATATTTTTTAGTTGTTGGTTTCAGTCTGCTAGTTTTAAGGATATCTATAAGCTAGTGCGCTCCAAAACAGTGATCAAATTTGCGTTTAGAAAATATAAAATTGGTATAAACATGTAAAGCTTGCAGTTTGTCACTTGTACCTAAATGGATCAATGATTTTTTTTTTGTCACCTCATACTATAGTTTCTCATCAAATCTTTTTTTTTTTTTTTTTTTTTTTAGGGGTTTTTTACCTTTTATTGGGATAGGATAGTGGAGGACAGACAGGAAAGTATTGGGAGCAGAGAGAGGGGAAGGATCGGCATAGGACCTCGAGCCGGGAATCGAACTCGGGTCGCCGTGAGCGCCATGGTGCTATATGTCGGCGCACATAACCACTAGGCTATTGGCGCCGACCTCATCAAATCTTCTGACCAATCAAATGCTCTCTAGTTTCTGACATGCCCCGCCCCCTTCTTCTCATTGGCTCTTCATTTGATGCACTTGAGCTCAACCACTCTCATTGGCAGAGCTGTGAGAAAAACTAAACGCTATTGGCTGTTTTTGTAAAAGGGGAGGAGCTACTCTATGTCCCGCCTTCTCTTCATTTTTCAGTTGAGGTAATGTCGAACATTGAGAAAAAAAAAGCACATTTCACAGGACCTTTAGTAATAACTGCTACTCTCTGATGTTTAAAAGTACTTCTTTTATCCGCACTTGTAAGTCTGCTTACAATGAGATCATGGTAATGTCAATAGCATTGAGCGACAGTTGTGTTTGTGACCGCCTCACCTTCAGAATGAGCTCCACCACCTCTGTGTGCACCAATCCGTGGACAGGCTCTCCATTCACATGGGTGATGAGGTCACCAGCACAAAGCCCCGCCTCCTGGGCCGGCCCACCACATTCTACATGCTTTGATTGGAGAAGAGAAATGTCAATCACATGTAGCACAGTATACGAATAAGAAAACAAGTGCGTCCCAAATATTATTGCAAAGTGTACAGTGTGTCATTTGGGACACAACTGATGTTTCATTCATACCCAGACCATGTGATGTACGCTATACACGTGACTGTCGCCCATGTAGACTCTGATGGCGCGCAGCGTGAAGCCGTACTTCTTCCCAGAGCGATGGATGGTGATCGGTGAGCGCAGGACATTGACCGTAGGCGAATAATCACGACTCGGAGATGAGTCACGAGACGAGGGATTGGACGAGACGGAGCGAGGAGACATGGGACTGGCCAATGGAGACGTACCATGTTGCTCAACTACAGACAAAATACAGAAACACAGCAATGTTATGAAAGCTTATAGTAACAAGAGTTACACTTCATTTTAAGGTTTAATTAAATAATTAATAATTTAATTTGATTAATTTAATGCCAAAGTGCCGTAATGTGACTGTTTGTTGACATTTTTAATGATTATAAAATAGCGTCTAAAGTCTGACCTGCAGGTATAATGACAGACAGCGCCGTGGCGGAGGCCGACTTTATGACCTTTGTGCCGGAGCGAGTGGCGGTTCGTTTCTCGCTGTCGCTCGGTATCTGATGATGTCGTGCTCTTCGTAAGACGAGGTCACTTCCTACTCGTGCACTGAAGGGCTCTGGCATGTGCAGAGGAGCTGAAGGACCTTCAGCAGGACGCAGAAGCTTGTCTGAGAAACAGAAAGATCCCACAAGATTAATGGGAGTTTTTGGTGCGTGTGTGTGTGATTTTGGGAATAAAGTAAGTGAAATAACTCTGCACACTCTCAGAAATCAAGAAGACACGAGCGAGGTGAAGTGATAAGCAATTTACTGGGATTAAAAAGATAAACGTTTTGGTCGCACGTTGACTATTATCAACGCCATGCTAACCAGCTAACAAACTGGGAGCCATCTTAATTTTAAGTTGCATGATAATTAAAGGTGCAGTATATAAGTTTCTAAGTATGTAAATTTGACACCCAGTGCAACTAGGTATTGCACTCCAGGATCAAAAAAGAAGCGCAGGTTGCCAGATTGAGGACAGGAGCGAGTGATTTAAACCATGTTCTGAGTAAAAGAAACAACACCCGATAAAATGAATATTTTCCAAAGCAGTTTTTATCCCAAACAACACCTCGAATTGATATAGTAGAAACAGCTTCTATTTCTTACAGCTAAACAACAGAAACCTGACTATGATCACCTCAGGTAAACCTCATGTGCTTTATTCAGTGTTAGGGTGCTTTCACATATGTGGTTCGGTTCATTTGGTCCGGTCCAAGGGCAACAAATGATACATTGTAGCATTTTTCTGCCGTTTTGGGTCCCTTTCACGCCACACTGATTGCTTTGGTCCGAACCAGTTGAAACGAACCAAAATGCAGTCATGTGACAAAATCTACATCAATCACTGGCCAGATGTTATTGAACGTATTTCCTAAACTGCTTTTCAATTGGTCAGAATTCACGTGGAACTACCGCAAATAAGCAAACCGGCAGACACACAATGTCTCTGCGCTGGCTGACGCAGTATCCCTGGTCATAGTATACTATGTAGTTTGTATGCATCACTTTAGACAAACTATACATTTCGAGAATGAAGGGCGGCTGGGGCTGGAAAACAATGTTTTAATGCATTGCAATCGGCGAAAGCATTAGGAGAAGGCGTGAAATAATTTAGCTAAACTGCGACATGGTCATCTTTTGGAAATATCACTAATGATCCATCACGTAATGTCTCTCTCTCCCTCTCTCTCTCTCTGTTTAAAACTGTTGGTAAAGCGCTGTCAACAAATATTTTTCCTCCAAACCCCATAAGATAGACAGCGCATCGCACTACGGCAGCTGGATTAGTCCAAAAAGGCGCAGTACTTTTTGCGGTTGGGTCTGTTTTAGTTTGGATCACGTTCTCACCACAAACGAACCGCTCCAGAGTTCGTTTATAAAGTGTACCGAGACCACCTCTTCAAGCAGGTCTCGGTACGCTTTTTTGGTGCGCACCCGAGTGCGATTGCTACGTTCTCACCTGCCCAAACGAACCGCACCAAGAGGGAAAACGAACTCTAGTGCGATTCAACCGAACTAAATAAGGCAGGTGTGAAAGCACCCTCAAATGCTAATAATGTGAGTCTGAATGCCATTTCACATGACATTTATTGCCATATACTGAAAGCAGCAGCAGATAGTTCACCACAGATCTGGAAAATACAATAAACCCTTTGAAATTGAACTAAACACATATGAGTGATTCAGCATCTACATTTAATAATGTTAAAGATGGTTAACATCAGTGGTGTAGTCCTTGCTATACGCAGGTATACTCAGTATGCTTACTTTTTTCCATGAGCTGTTTGGGTATTACAACTTTTGAGGATCAATAATACCCTCGGTATACTCACTTCTGATTAAACTTCTCTAATTTATGTGTATTTGCATCTCCTTTAACTGTATACCAAAGGTTTTTTTAACTCGCATCTTAATTTGTTGCAACTGGTGCATTTTTGTTTATCTTGCGCTATTCGCCGCCCCTGACGACCGCAGCAGCTGTGAGAAAATTTCGTGAGAGTTTTTCGAAGACCACGACAAGTCAGTTCAGGTAAATTTATGAAACAGCATGGGTGTCGCTTTATATTTCTATTCAGCACCCTTAAAGGTTTTGCGATTAGCTCTTGAACTGTACACTACTAAATGATCGCCTCAGTCCCCTTTAATTTTGATATAAAAACAGACTTCCGCCGCTCCGTTTTCAGCTCGTTTATCATTTAATCAGCAAACCACATCTGTTCAGGACGAGAGAAATCCTAAACTCGCCCCTGTAAAACAGTATTTCACATGTCTTAATCGTGCCTACCGCTACAGGGAACGACACTATATATAAAACACTAAAAACGATGAGGCAAAGACTACTCATAAATCGCATAACAATATACGATTTAAAAGGGTACTAGTATATAATAGCGACAGCAGAAGACAGACTCCTAATAGTTTGGTTTAAAACAAGCATGCACGAATGTGACAATCAAAAATAATGGCTGATTAATGTTTAAAGGAACCTATTAAATATAAAGTAATAAGGCAGTAAAGTAAGTAAGTTAAAAAGCTGTCCATGTCAACTCAATTGTTGTAACTATCTTGATTGACTCTTTTTTTTTATATTAAAATGATTAAATAAGCTACATACTGTATAAATACAGCCAATCTCCGAGTCTGCTGGGGGAAGCACTATTGGCTAAACATAAATCATTAAATAGGATTAGACTATTAGCATCTTCCTTTAAAACAAACACATTTGTTTGAATTTTTTTCTTTTTAAATGGATAGATTACGCAAAAAATGAAAATTGTCATCATTTACTCAACCTTTACTTGTTTCAAACCGGTTTGTCTTTTTTTCCTTCTGTTGAACACAAAAGAAGATATTTTGCTGGAAACCTGTAACCATTGACTTACATTGACATAGTATTTGTTTTTCCTTTTGTGGACATTAATGGCTATGTAAAAAAATAATAAAAATAGGCTCGAAAGCCTACTACCAATTAAGCATATTAGGTGATGTGCAGAAGGGGTGTGGTCTAATGACATCAACACCCTATATCAGGTGTGCATAATTATTAGGCAGCTTCCTTTCCTTTGGCAAAATGGGTCAAAAGAAGGACTTGACAGGCTCCGAAAAGTCAAAAATAGTGAGATATCTTGCAGAGGGATGCAGCACTCTTAAAATTGCCAAGCTTCTGAAGCGTGATCATCAAACAATCAAGCGTTTCATTCAAAATAGTCAACAGGGTCGCAAGAAGCGTGTGGAAAAACCAAGGCGCAAAATAACTGCCCATGAACTGAGAAAAGTCAAGCGTGCAGCTGCCAAGATGCCACTTGCCACCAGTTTTGCCATTTTTCAGAGCTGCAACATCACTGGAGTGCCCAAAAGCACAAGGTGTGCAATACTCAGAGACATGGCCAAGGTAAGAAAGGCTGAAAAACGACCACCACTGAACAAGACACACAAGCTGAAACGTCAAGACTGGGCCAAGAAATATCTCAAGAATGATTTTTCTAAGGTTTTATGGCCTGATGAAATGAGAGTGAGTCTTGATGGGCCCGTGGCTGGATCGGTAAAGGGCAGAGAGCTCCAGTCCGACTCAGACGCCAGCAAGGTGGAGGTGGAGTACTGGTTTGGGCTGGTATCATCAACGATGAGCTTGTGGGGCCTTTTTGGGTTGAGGATGGAGTCAAGCTCAACTCCCAGTCCTACTGCCAGTTTCTGGAAGACACCTTCAAGCAGTGGTACAGGAAGAAGTCTGCATCCTTCAAGAAAAACATGATTTTCATGCAGGACAATGCTCCATCACACGCGTCCAAGTACTCCACAGCATGGCTGGCAAGAAAGGGTCTAAAAGAAGAAAAACTAATGACATGGTCTCCTTGTTCACCTGAACTGAACCCCATAGAGAACCTGTGGTCCATCATCAAATGTGAGATTTTTGATGAGTTTTTGTGAGTTTTTGTTAAGTTGCCTAATAATTCTGCACAGTAATAGTCACCTGCACACACAGATATCCTCCTAAAATAGCTCAAACTAAAAACAAACTAAAAACTACTTCCAAAAATATTCAGCTTTGATATTAATGAGTTTTTTGGGTTCATTGAGAACATGGTTGTTGTTCAATAATAAAATTAATCCTCAAAAATACAACTTGTCTAATAAATCTGCACTCCCTGTATATATATATATATAGCTAATGAATCAAAGAAACATTGACTATCGTCGTTTCTTTGCCTACTTTCATTTAAAATTTGGGTCGGGTGTAATAGTACACCACCTTTTTTTTTTAGGACTACACCACTGGTTAACATGCATTGAATAGATTCTAAACCTTACCATCTCGTGAGTGAGTGCATATTCTGTGCTTCTGAATGGCTGTATTTACATTTCTGCCGTGTTTCGTCTGGTGCAAACAGCCAAACTGCTCATCACTGCGTATCTCGTCACAAAGCGTGTTGTTAGGACACGCGGTTACAATGTAACCTGCTCACCTAATGTTTACGCTTGTAATATTTATATCATTTGCTAATTAATAACCTCATGTGGAACTGACTCTGTCTCATTTTGGAGTCTGATACTGTCCACCGGAGGTCACATTTTGGTCACGGACGCATGCATTTAGAGTCTTTCTGAATGAATGAATGAATGAAATACGCTGTTTTCCACCAAGGCAAACCGGGGTGCTGAAATATAATTAGCTAAACTGGCATTGGGCAGGTTAAAAGGACTAAAACAAAGACAGGCGTTCTGGCATGTAATGCACATATTTAAAGCAGAATATCAGACTTCAGCATTGTTTTTCAGATAAACATGTTCACTTTGCATGTTTCTTAAACATCTGCAAACATATTATGGTGTTTTTATGCTTTAGAAGAGTCAAAAACTCACATACAGCACCTTTAACATGGTTATTATTTTAAGAAACAGCAGTTTTTTTAATAACTGTTAACTGTATCTATACAAACCATATATCCAAAAGCACTGAAGCACTTAAATTTGTTTGATTCTGAACAATAAAACAAAGTTGTATAATGTAAAGTAAATGACCTCCGGGATGTCCCACTGAGGCGGCAGAGCTGGACTCCACCAGTGAGCAGCTGACGGGAACACTGGCGCCCTCTAGAGACGTTCCTCTGGTTTTGACGGGTGGCTGACGCGTGTGTGTGTCACTGTCTCCCTCTAGTGGAGAAGCGAAGCGGTGTGTGTCCATCAGCGCTGAGAAACGGCGGCGAGCTCCAGGAGGACTGGAGTCTGATTCAGTGAAGGACGACTCCGAACACGACAGCCGCTTCCTATAGAGAAACACAGGAGCAATGGAGGTGTCATCAGGGTTCAGTCAATAATGGAGTATACAGTAGTCAACGTTTCAAGTGGATCCTCACCTTACATCAAAGTTGTCCTAAAACTATTGAAAAGCACCCATTCTTGTCTTGGGATAATTTAGAAAAAAGGTTTTGATTCACTTCGAAAGTTCACTACTGTATGCACAGGGACTTTTAATTTGTAGTCAGCCAACCCAAGCACTTATGCCAAGCCATTTTAAAATCACTGCGTTTGAAGGTTTCAATGTGCATTTCTTTATTCGATGTTTGATGTAATCTCAACCGAAACAACACTAATTCTAGGCTCATTTTAAAAGTAGCGAGATGCTAATGGTCTAATCCAATCCAATGATCTATGCTAAGCTAAGCTGCTCCAACCTGACTCAAGAGAATGGCTAAATGAATTTGAAAAAGGTAAAACAGCAGATTTACTCTAGGGGAGCTGTGAAATTAGCCTATTTAAAAAATAAATTAGTGGAGTGTTACTTTAATAGCATGCTTTTAGTTCATACAATAAGATCAGGTGATTCTGCTGAATTAATATAATCAGATGTATGAAATAGTTGCTAAATTGTTGCTATTGTATTTTAAGTGCATACTATACAGTTGTTAGGCAGTCCTGAGTAGTTTTGAACTTACAAAATGGTATATTAAATGTTTTTATGTGTTTTAGCTTAGCATAAATCATTGAATCAGATTAGACCATTAGCATCTCGCTTTGTTTTTGACTTTGATTTTGTTGTTTTAGAAATAGTATCATTTTACAGCTCCAACAAAATAGTATATTAAATGGTTTTTATGCGTTTTAGCTTAGCTTAGCATAAATCATTGAATCAGATTAGACCATTAGCATCTCACTTTGTTTTTGTTTTTTTTTTAGAAATATCATTTTACAGCTCCAACAAAAAGGTATATTAAACGGTTTTTATGTGTTTTTAGCTTAGCTTAGCATAAATCATTGAATCAGATTAGACCATTAGCATCTCACTTTGTTTTTGACTTAGTTTTTTAGAAATAGTATCATTTTACAGCTCCAACAAAATAGTATATTAAACGGTTTTTGTGTTTTTAGCTTAGCTTAGCATAAATCATTGAATCAGATTAGACCATTAGCATCTCGCGTTGTTTTTGACTTTGTTTTTTAAAATAGTATCATTTTACAGCTCCAACAAAATGGTATATTAAATGTTTTTATGTGTTTTAGCTTAGCTTAGCATAAATCATTGAATCAGATTAGACCATTAGCATCTCACTTTGTTTTTGACTTTGATTTAGTTTTTTTTAGAAATAGTATCATTTTACAGCTCCAACAAAATAGTATATTAAATGGTTTTTATGTGTTTTAGCTTAGCTTAGCATAAACCATTGAATCAGATTAGACAATTAGCATCTCACTTTGTTTTTGACTTAGTTGTTTTAGAAATAGTATCATTTTACAGCTCCAACAAAATGGTATATTAAACGGTTTTTATGTGTTTTTAGCTTAGCTTAGCATAAATCATTGAATCAGATTAGACCATTAGCATCTCACTTTGTTTTTGACTTTGATTTTGTTTTTTTTAGAAATAGTATCATTTTACAGCTCCAACCAAATTTTATATTAAATGGTTTTTATGTGTTTTAGCTTAGCTTAGCATAAATAATTGAATCAGATTAGACCATTAGCATCTCACTTTGTTTTTGACTTTGACTTTGTTTTTTAAAATAGTATCATTTTACAGCTCCAACAAAATGGTATATTAAACGGTTTTTATGTGTTTTAGCTTAGCTTAGCATAAATCATTGAATCAGATTAGACCATTAGCATCTTGCTTTGTATTTGATTTTGTTGTTTTAGAAATAGTATCATTTTACAGCTCCAACAAAATAGTATATTAAATGGTTTTTATGTGTTTTAGCTTAGCTTAGCATAAATCATTGAATCAGATTAGACCATTAGCATCTTTGATAATTGAGTTTTGATAATTTTCCTATTTACAGCTTGACTCTACTTTAGTTACATGGTGTACTAAGACTATGACTGCAGCAGGTGCAATGATATTACACAGCGGCTGAAAATAGTCAACAAAGCTCCTTAATTATTACACCAGAATGAGAGTAGAGTTGCTGGCCATGTTGACTTGGAAAAATAGAGACTTTTTATTTTCAATCAGCGTTTGTACACAATGTAACTCAAGCTTTAAATAGAAAAATTATTGGAACTCTTTGGGTGAGACGCTAATGGTCTAATCCGATTCAATGGTTTATGCTAAGCTAAGCAAAAAGTGCTCTCGCCGGACCTGGAGATCAGCTGATTGGATAAAAAAAAAAGTTAAAATAAAATTAAAATAAAAGGTGGAAATAAAAAGAAAACAAAAGTTGCTATTTTCTAGGCTGATATGGCTAGGAACTATACTCTAATCAAGGAGCTTTGTTGACTATTTTCAGCCGCTGTGTAATATCATTGCACCTGCTGCAGTCATAGTCTTAGTACACGATGTAACTAAAGTAGAGTCAAGCTGTAAATATGAAAATTATCAACACCCTGTTTGAGCGAGATGCTAATGGTCTAATCCAGGGGTGCCCAAACTTGGTTCTGGAGGGCCGGTGTCCTCTGCATATTTTAGTTCTGACCCCAAATAAACACACCTGAACCAGCTAATCAAGCTCTCTCTAGGTATAGTAGAAACCGCCAGGCAGGTGTGTTGAAGAAAGTTGGAGCTAAACTGTGCAGGACACCGGCCCTCCAGGACTGAGTTTGGACACCCCTAGTCTAATCTGATTCAATGATTTATGCTAAGCTAAGCTAAAACACATAAAAACCATTTAATATACTATTTTGTTGGAGCTGTCAAATGATACTAGTTCTAAAAAACTAAGTCAAAAACAAAGCGAGATGCTAATGGTCTAATCTGATTCAATGATTTATGCTAAGCTAAGCTAAAACACATAAAAACCATTTAAAATACCTTTTTGTTGGAGCTGTAAAATGATACTATTTATAAAAAACTAAGTCAAAAACAAAGTGAGATGCTAATGGTCTCATTGATTCAATGATTTATGCTAAGCTAAGCTAAAACACATAAAAACCATTTAATATACCATTTTGTTGGAGCTGTAAAATTATACTATTTCTAAAAAACTAAGTCAAAAACAAAGCGAGATGCTAATGGTCTAATCTGATTCAATGATTTATGCTAAGCTAAAAACACATAAAAACCGTTTAATATACCATTTTGTTGGAGCTGTAAAATGATACTATTTCTAAAAAACTAAGTCAAAAACAAAGTGAGATGCTAATGGTCTAATCTGATTCAATGATTTATGCTAAGCTAAGCTAAAACACATAAAAACCATTTAAAATACCTTTTTGTTGGAGCTGTAAAATGATACTATTTCTAAAAAACTAAGTCAAAAACAAAGTGAGATGCTAATGGTCTAATCTGATTCAATGATTTATGCTAAGCTAAGCTAAAACACATAAAAACCATTAATATACTATTTTGTTGGAGCTGTAAAATGATACTATTTTAAAAAACAGTCAAAAACAAAGCGAGATGCTAATGGTCTAATCTGATTCAATGATTTATGCTAAGCTAAGCTAAAAACACATAAAAACCATTTAATATACCATTTTGTTGGAGCTGTAAAATTAAACTATTTCTAAAAAACTAAGTCAAAAACAAAGTGAGATGCTAATGGTCTAATCTGATTCAATGATTTATGCTAAGCTAAGCTAAAACACATAAAAACCATTCAATATACTATTTTGTTGAAGTTGTAAAATGATACTATTTTAAAAAACAGTCAAAAACAAAGCGAGATGCTAATGGTCTAATCTGATTCAATGATTTATGCTAAGCTAAGCTAAAAACACATAAAAACCATTTAATATACCATTTTGTTGGAGCTGTAAAATTAAACTATTTCTAAAAAACTAAGTCAAAAACAAAGTGAGATGCTAATGGTCTAATCTGATTCAATGATTTATGCTAAGCTAAGCTAAAACACATAAAAACCATTCAATATACTATTTTGTTGAAGTTGTAAAATGATACTATTTCTAAAACAACAAATACAAAGCCATGTGTATTTTTTAGGTGTGTTCTGGGTAGTACACTTTTGTAAATGTACTTCTATCGGTTTGCTGATGTGTTGTTGAGTTATTCTGCGAAGTTGTTTTGTTGTTGTCTTACATCTCAGGGGATCCGGTTCTCCAGGTCTTGTCTCGGAGGGTCAGGCTGCCCATGCTCTCTCTCTTGGCTCGGTCTTCTCTGTGAGGTTTGGGCTCTCGGCGCGTCACCACAGGTTTGTGCTCCAGCTGGGACAGATGCTCCATGCTGCTGTACACCTGCGATCCAAACACAGTTACATGAGTCCCAGAATAGACGACATTACTGGCTTAAAGAAGCTCCAAGTTACTTATAATAATGCTTTGAGAATTTCACTAGATGGTTTAGTGCAAGTGAGATGTTTGTAAGTGCGAGAGGGATCACTTTTGAAGCACTGTTACAGAATTTTATGGTTAAAATCATCTCCTGAATTAATGCTTCCAGTAATAAGATTATTGTGGGTTTATCAGGCATACAGGTACTGTAAGTAGCACATGCAATCAATCAGAGCTGTGAAGACATTGATATTACTGTATTTTGTTAATTGTTTTGCTCTTATATGTTATGAAATGTGTTTTTTAATTGCACTTTAAGTCTGTGATAAAGTTTGATATGATTTGATATGATATGATTCGATACAATTTGATATGATACAGAACAATATGATATGATTAGATATGATACAGAACAATACGATACAATACGATATGATATGATATGATATGATATATGATTTGATATGATACAATACAATACGATATTATATATGATATGATACGATATGATATGATATATGATTTGATATGATACAATACAATTCGATACAATATGATATGATTAGATATGATACAGAACAATACGATACAATACGATATGATACGATATGATATACGATTTGATATGATACAATACAATACGATATGATACGATACGATATATGATTCGATATGATAAAATACGATATGATATGATTTGATATGATACAATACGATACAATACAATACGATATGATACGATATATGATTTGATATGATACAATACGATATGATATATGATATGATACGATATGATATATGATTTGATATGATAAAATACGATATGATGATATGATTTGATATGATAAAATACGATATGATGATATGATTTGATATGATACAATACGATACAATACAATACGATATGATACGATATGATATATGATTTGATATGATACAATACAATACGATATGATACGATACGATATGATATATGATTTGATATGATACAATACAATACGATATGATATGATATATGTTATGATACGATATGATATATAATTTGATATGATAAAATACGATATGATATGATGACATGATTTGATATGATACAATACAATACAATACAATACGATATGATATTATACGATACGATATGATATATGATTTGATATGATACAATACAATACGATACAATATGATTAGATAAGATACAGAACAATACGATACAATACGATACAATATGATATATGATATGATACGATATGATATATGATTTGATATGATACAATACAATACAATATGATATGATGTGATTTGATATGATACGATATGATATGACATGATATATGATCCGATACGATATGATATATAATTTGATATGATACAATACAATACGATATGATATGATTAGATATGATACAGAACAATGTGATACAATACGATACGATATGATATATGATATGATACGATATGATATATGATATGATACGATATATGATTTGATATGATACAATACAATACGATATGATATGATGATATGATTTGATATAATACAATACGAAACGATACAATACAATACGATACAATACTATACGATATGATATATGATATGATATCTGATATATGATACGATATATATGATATATGATACAATATGATATTAAAGGGCACCTATGATGAAAATCATCTTATGAAAGCAGTTTGGACAGAACTATGTGTAGATATAGTGTGTCCACAGTCATACTGGGGTGATATAAAGACAACAAGTCTCTTTTTTTAAATGTCCTGTCGTTAAAATAGGATCCAAACCCCAGTGACTTTGAGGCCCACCGTAACGTTATGTAGGAGTGCAGTTTTCCCCGCCCACCGAATTGATTGACAGGAGCATATTAACATGTCTTTATAGTAACAGGTATAAACACGCCCACAAAACAGGATTTGCTAAGAAATTGAGATTAAACCATCAGTTCCAACTGTGGGCATCCAAACATGGGCATATTCTGCATTGTATATTAAATAATCTGATGGGTATCTTGAGCTGAAACTTTACAGGCACATTCTGGAGACACCAGAGTAACAGGTGTCAATTAGGAGTCCTTTAATACCCATAAACACCAAGGTGGCCACTTTGACCATTTTAAAATTTAGCTGTCTAATAACTATTGTTGACTTGAAACCGCATGTACATGTAGTATCCTGATTTCCTTAAGTGTATGATTAAGTTATGCTAACACTGTTATTTGATCAAAATCACAAAACAAAGAAGAGTTCTGGGTAGCTTATTTCCTTAAATAGACATAATTGTCAATCTGACTTCAGATTAGGCTACTTTTTCATACATCTCCATACAGGTTTTTATTGTGGGTTTAAATACATGTTTGTGATGATTTTATTAGTTAATATAAACATGATTTTTTTCTATTTTATACAGAAATGAACAGAATATTGATCTACATTGAATTTGTATTGGTAATGATCTACACTGCAGTTGTCTGTGTATAAACAGTAGGCTACTGTGCAAAAGTCTAAGCACTAAATGAGCTTTGTTAGTCAAAGACTTCTGCACAATATATAATTAATCAGTCTCTTTATTAAAAAACAAACAGAAAATATAGCAAATATGTACAAAGAACAACAGCAAAACATTTCCCCTTAGAGCAAAAGTCTATGTTTAATGTGGCTTTCCTTGAACTCTTCCTTGTTAACAGGAACAGTTTCATCTTTAGGCTTAGAGTGTCATATCTTTCTTTTTCTGTCCAGGTGATCTCATACAGCCTCTATAATATTCGGTTCTGGACACTGTGGAGGCCATTTCATGACATTTTAAAGGTTTTCTTTCTCCAAATAGGATTTCACTGCAATTAGCGGATCGTTACCATGCTGAAAATGAAAACTATCACCACTGAAGTCCTTTCCAGAAGGAATGACATGATGGATTAAAACCCATCTGTACTTTTCAACATTTACAATTCCATCGATTCAGCCAATATTGCTAACAACACTGGTAGAAATGCACCTCAAACCAGGACAAACAGCCTCTCTCAAACACTGTCCACACATACCTTAAACAATTAAACCGAAATAATTCAAACTCTAACCTCCCAAACTCCTATCCTAACAAACCATACATCAACAGAAAGATCATTTATTCACCCAGTAAAAAAAAAAATTACAAAAAAATATTATATTACCCTTATGAATTGTTTTGTGGTAAAGGGTCATACTCACCGGCCACTTTATTAGGTATACCTGTCCAACTGCTTGTTAACAAAAAATTTCTAATCAGCCAATTACATGGCAGCAACTCATTTTAGGCATGTAGACATAGGCAAGACAATTTGCTGTAGTTCAAACAGTGGCCCATTAGTACCAATTGAGCATCGTGTCAACGCCACAGCCTACCTGAGTATTGTAGCTGACCATGTCCATCCCTTTATGACCACAGTGTCTCCATCTTCTGATGGCTACTTCCAGCAGGATAACGCACCATGTCATAAAGCGCGAATCATCTCAGACTGGTTTCTTGAACATGACAATGAGTTCACCGTACTCAAATGGCCTCCACAGTCACCAGAGCTCAATCCAATAGAGCACATTTGGGATGTGGTGGAACGGGGGATTCACATCATGGATGTGCAGCCGACAAATCTGCAGCAACTGCGTGATGCTATCATGTCAATATGGAGCAAAATCTCTAAGGAATATTTCCAGTAGCTTGTTGAATCTATGCCATGAATTATTGAGGCAGTTCTGAGGGCAAAAAGGGGGTCCAACCCGGTACTAGTAAGGTGTACCTAATAAAGTGGCCGGTGAGTTTATATCCATTATACCATCAGTAAAACAACCGATTTAATGTTGGCCTAAACCTTTTGCACACTACTTTAGCTGTCTGTTTATCTAAAAATCATATTCATCGGCCAATCAGAATCAAGCAATCCCACAATATAAGTGTGCTCGTCAGAAACTGACCTTGCTGAATCGAGGCGAGCAGGAAGAGAAGCGGTGAATCTCCACAGGCTCGTCATCATTAGTGTCGTCCTCATCGTATGAGTGTACATGATGATATCGCTCTGATCGTGCTGAAACGGACAGATGAGTTACTCGATAATACACACTCTAACAGACAACAACACAAACGGTCCCTCCGTCACTCACTGTCGAAGTAGCTGGTGTCTTCTTCAGACTCCAGATGCGGGATGAACTCAGCCTTCTGGCGGAGTAAACTGCTCCAGTCCAGATCGCAGAAGAACGGATGCTGCTTCACCTCGAACGCTCCGCCTGCGCACAAACACACAATAGAAACTGTTTGTTGCAGTGCTCACTATGCGCTTGGTAGAAGATTCTTTTTGTTGTTAGCTGGTTTATAAAGGTGTTCAGAGTAGAGCTGCATGCAATTGGACATTGAGATCATTTGTTTTTCTGCAATGTCTACAGCAATATGAATACAATTACACCTGATGACTTCAATAACACAATTCAAGTTGAAAATTGAATTCATTAGACAACAATTACAAATTTTTTGTCTTTTTTTTTTATCATCAGTTAAAAGCATTTTGACAATGTTTGGACAATTCAGAACCCTGTTTATAACGTTGCTAAGCGGTTGCTGAGGTGTTTGAAACACTGTTTAGAATTGTGCTATGCAGTTGCTGAAGTGTTTGGAACACTGTTTAGAATGTTACTATGCTGTTGCTGGCGTCTTTGGGACACTTAGAATGTTACCATGCATTTGCTGAGGTGTTTGGAACACTTATTAAAACGTTGTTGTGTGGTTGCTAAGGTGTTTGGAATACTTTTTAGAATGTTGCTATGCAGTTACTAAGGTGTTTTAGAACCCTTAGAATGTTACTATGCAGTTGATGTGGTGTTTGGAACACTTACAATGTTACTATGTGGTTGCTGAGGTGTTTGGAACACTGTTTAGCATGTTGCTATGCGGTTGATGAGGTGTTTGGAACACTTACAATGTTACTATGTGGTTGCTGAGGTGTTTGGAACATTTTATAATGTCGCTATGTGGTTGCTGGGTCTTTGGAACACTTAGACTGTTACTATGCGGTTGCTGAGATGTTTGGAACACTTTTTAGAACGGTGCTATGTGGTTGTTGAGGTGTTTGGAACACTTAGAATGTTGCTATGGGGTTGCCGAGGTGTTTGGAACACTTAGAATGTTACTATGCAGTTGCTGAGGCTTTTGGGACACTTAGAATGTTACTATGCAGTTGCTAAGGTGTTTGGAACACTTACAATGTTACTATGCAGTTGCTGAAGTGTTTGGAACACTTTTTAGAACATTGCTATGTGGTTGCTAAGGTGTTTGGAACACCTTTTAGACTGTTGCTATGTGGTTGTAGAAGTGTTTGGAACACTTAGAACGTTGCTATGTGGTTGCTAAGGTGTTTGGAACCCTTTTTAGAATGTTGCTATGTGGTTGCTGAGGTGTTTGGAACACTTAGAATGTTGCTATGTGGTTGCTGAAATGTTTGGAACACTTACAATGTTACTATGCAGTTGCTGAAGTGTTTGGAACACTTTTTAGAACGTTGCTATGTGGTTGCTAAGGTGTTTGGAACACTTTTTAAAATGTTGCTATGTGGTTGTAGAGGTGTTTGGAACACTTAGAACGTTACTATGTGGTTGCTAAGGTGTTTGGAACACTTTTTAGAGTGTTGCTATGTGGTTGTTGAGGTGTTTGGAACAGTTAGAACGTTACTATGTGGTTGCTAAGGTGTTTGGAACACTTTTTAGAGTGTTGCTATGTGGTTGTTGAGGTGTTTGGAACACTTAGAACGTTACTATGTGGTTGCTGAGGTGTTTGGAACACTTAGAATGTTGCTATGTGGTTGCTGAGATGTTTGGAACACTTTTTAGAATGTTGCTATACAGTTACTGAGGTGTTTTAGAACCCTTAGAATGTTACCATGCAGTTGCTAAGGTGTTTAGAACACTTACAATGTTACTATGCAGTTGCTGAGGTGTTTGGAACACTTACAATGTTGCTATGCGGTTGCTGAGGTGTTTGGAACACTTAGAATGTTGCTATGCAGTTGCTAAGGTGTTTGGAACACTTACAATGTTACAATGTGGTTGCTGAGGTGTTTGGAACACTTACAATGTTACTATGCAGTTGCTGAGGTGTTTGGAACACTTACAATGTTGCTATGCGGTTGCTGAGGTGTTTGGAACACTTAGAATGTTGCTATGCGGTTGCTGAGGTGTTTGGAACACTTAGAATGTTGCTATGCAGTTGCTAAGGTGTTTGGAACACTTACAATGTTACAATGTGGTTGCTGAGGTGTTTGGAACACTTACAATGTTACTATGCAGTTGCTGAGGTGTTTGGAACACTTAGAATGTTGCTATGCGGTTGCTGAGGTGTTTGTAACACTTTTTAGAACGTTGCTATGCAGTTGCTGAGGTGTTTAGAACACTTAGAATGTTACTATGCAGTTGCTGAGGTGTTTGGAACACTTTTATAATGTTGTTACGTGGTTGCTAAGGTGTTTGTAACTACTGTGTGTGTGGTCACCTGTGCCCAGTCTGAGCAGTGGGCTGGTCTGAAGTAAAGATGAGATCAGGTGCTGTGCGTCAAGAGGAAGCGCATCATCATCCTCAGGCCACACAATATCATCTAAAACACACACACTAGATGAAGTATAGATGTCTCAATTCAAACATATTGTACTGTACACGTGTATTTCAGCATGAAGGTGTGAGAGGATGTTTAAACTTACATTTTCAGCATAGACATTTTGTAAAATGTAACCGTGTGGAATATTTGATAGCTTTACCTGAGATCACCTGACCGAACAGCTCCTCTGGAGTGTCGCCGAAAAATGGCACGCAGCCCACCAGGAACTCATAGAGGATGATGCCCATCGCCCACCAGTCCACCGGCTTCCCGTAGCCCTGCCGCAGGATCACCTCCGGAGCGATGTACTCCGGTGTGCCACAAACCTGAGGGCAAACGTCAAGCCACTCAAGAGGACTGACATGATTCTTGTTTCATGAAATAAAAAATTGACTGTGCTACAATGAGACTAGTGATGTTAAAATAATCCTGTTAAAACTCATTTAATAGGAATAGTTTTTAATACGTTCTCACGCAGTAGCTAGGGTGCTTAAAATACTTGTAACCTTGTTGCTACATGACTGGTGGGACACTTTTCGGCATGTTGCCATATGGTTGCTGAGGTGTTTGAAATAGCTTTCAGTATTTTGCTTGATACGTGATTTCATAACGTCGTAATGCAGTAACCTCTATGGAAAGTAACCATATTTTTTATTTACTTTGAAACCACATTTTTACTACAAAAACTATGGCTGCGTCCGAAACTGCGTACTTCCATACTATACAGTACGCTAAAATCAGTATGCGAGCCGAATAGTATGTCTGAATTCATAGAATTCGAAAATCAGTATGCGAGAAGTACCCGGATGACTTACTACTTCCGGCGAGATTCTGAAGTGCGCATCCCATCCCATGATGCCCCGCGAGAGAATTCATGAACGGGAGTGAAGCGACGTAACTGACACAGGTAGGTCACACGATGATGACAAAATGGCGAATGTAGTACGTCCGAATTCCATTCATACTTCTTACACTCATACTGTATAGAACGTACTTTTCTAAAAACGCCGAGTAATACGTTTAAATTCAAATGCAGTACATACTGAGTAGTAGGCGGTTTCAGACGCAGCCAATGGCTAGAGTTGTAAATCCATGGTCAGTTTGTTATTACCATAGTTGACCATAGCTGCAACAAATTGACCCTAACTTTAACCATAGTTTAACCATGGTATTGGTAGTAAAACTGTGGTTATACAAATTGAAGCAATATTCAGCACAGCCTTAGGTAGTTGCTAACATGTTGGAATACTTTTTTTTAGCAAGCTGTTATTCAGATTCAGGTTTAAAATCATGTGTATCATCTTAAATTGCAGTTGCTAAGGTGTTTGTAACTGTTAATAGCATGTTGCATACAGGCTTCATCAGACAGTGACACTTGTAATCTGTGTTTTTCTCATACCTGTTTATCCAGGAACTCCCTGGTGTCCTTCTCGATGTGTCCTTCATACAGGTTTGTGGTGAGACTCATGAGGCCCATTTTGGACAAGCCGAAATCGGTGAGTTTGATGTGACCCATTGACGTGATGAGCAGACTGATGAGAGACGGACAGAGAGGATTTGAGACGGCACATCTGACATGGTGTTTAATCACATAACACAGTCTGCCCAAATGAAACCATTCGCACTGATCTCACACAGGAAGTGCTGTCATCATCATCATCATCATCATCATCATCATCCAGCAGATGGGAAACCAATCCTAGCAATCGTTTAATTGATTGTGCATGGTGATTTAGAAAATTACATTCCCGCTGCCATTATCATTAAAAAGTCATTCAGATACAGTAGAAGACAAAATTAGTCGCCCTCATGTGAAATTTTTATTTAAATGTTCATGGCACATTGATTAATAAAACTATTATGTTCAAAAACGTATGGAAAAAATCTCCCCGTTAAACTTCACTTAAAATAAACATCACTTAAAAATGTTATATTAATAGAAAATAAAATAATACAAATAATTTGGTCTTCAACATATATATTCTGATGTCCTCATCCACTAGGGGGCGTCTTACTTGTCAGGTTTGAGATCTCGATGCACGATGCCGTAGTTGTGGATGTACTCGAGAGCCAGGACGGTTTCTGCAAAGTACATACGGGCCATTTCCACAGGCAGCGCTCCAATGTTTTTGAGCAGTGTGGCACAGTCACCTCCTGAGGAAAAAACACAGGTAAGAAACCTCATGAACATCTCAGCTCATTCACATTAACTGTAAAAGAACAATAATAGTTATTAGAATGTCGCTATGTGATTGCTAAGGTGTTTTAGAATGCTGGTACAGTATGTGGTTGCTAAGGTGTTTGGAACACTTTTAAGAATGTTGCTATGCGGTTGCTGGGGTGTTTAGAACACTTTTTAGAATGTTGCCATGCGGTTACTAGGGTCTTTAGAACACTTTTTAGAATGTTGCTATGCGGTTGCTGGGGTGTTTGGAACACTTTTTAGAATGCTGCTATGCAGTCGCTAAGGTGTTTGAAACACTTTTTAGAATGTTGCTATGCGGTTGCTAGGGTCTTTAGGACACTTTTTAGAATGTTGCTATGCGGTTGCTGGGCTGTTTGGAACACTTTTTAGAATGTTGCTATGCGGTTGCTGGGGTCTTTAGAACACTTTTTAGAATGATGATATGCGGTTGCTGGGGTCTTTAGAACACTTTTTAGAATGTTGCTATGCGGTTGCTGGGGTGTTTGGAACACTGTTTAGAATGTTGCTATGCGGTTGCTAGGGTCTTTAGAACACTTTTTAGAATGTTGCTATGCGGTTGCTGGGATGTTTGGAACACTTTTTAGAATGTTGCTATGCGGTTGCTGGGGTCTTTAGAACACTTTTTAGAATGTTGCTATGCGGTTGCTGGGGTGTTTGGAACACTTTTTAGAATGCTGCTATGCGGTCGCTAAGGTGTTTGAAACACTTTTTAGAATGTTGCTATGCGGTTGCTAGGGTCTTTAGAACACTTTTTAGAATGTTGCTATGCGGTTGCTGGGCTGTTTGGAACAAATTTTAGAATGTTGCTATGCGGTTGCTGGGGTCTTTAGAACACTTTTTAGAATGATGATATGCGGTTGCTGGGGTCTTTAGAACACTTTTTAGAATGTTGGTATGCAGTTGTTGGGGTGTTTGAAACATTTTAGAATGTTGATATGCAGTTGCTGGGGTCTTTAGAACACTTTTTAGAATGTTGCTATACGGTTGCTGGGGTGTTTGGAACACTGTTTAGAACGTTGCTATGCGGTTGCTAGGATCTTTAGAACACTTTTTAGAATGTTGCTATGCAGTTGCTGGGGTGTTTGAAACATTTTAGAATGTTGCTATGCAGTTGCTGGGGTCTTTAGAACACTTTTTAGAATGTTGCTATGCGGTTGCTGGGGTTTTTGGAACACTGTTTAGAATGTTGCTATGCGGTTGCTGGGGTGTTTGGAACACTGTTTAGAATGTTGCTATGCGGTTGCTGGGGTGTTTGGAATACTTTTTAGAATGTTGCTATGCGGTTGCTGGGGTCTTTAGAACACTTTTTAGAATGATGCTATGCGGTTGCTGGGGTCTTTAGAACACTTTTTAGAATGTTGGTATGCGGTTGCTGGGGTGTTTGGAACATTTTAGAATGTTGCCATGCAGTTGCTGGGGTGTTTGGAACACTTTTTAGAATGATGCTAAGCGGTTGCTGAGGTGTTTGGAACACTTTTTAGAATGTTGCTATGTGGTTGTTGGAACGTGTTTTGGAACACTTTCTACACTGTTGCTATGCAGTTGCTAAGGTGTTTGGAAAAATGTTTTAAAATGTTGCTACAGTATGTGGTTGCTGAGGTATTTAGAACACTTTTTAGAATGTTGTCACAGTATGTGGTTGCTAAGGTGTTTGGAACACTGAGAATGTTGCCTAAGACGTTGCTGAGGTGTTCGGAACACATTTTAGATTGTTGCTATGTGGTTGCTGCGGTGTTTGGAATACTTTAGAATGTTGCTATGTAGTTGCTGAGGTATTTAGTACACTTTTTAGAATGTTGCTATGCAGTTGCTGGGATGGTTTTTAGAATGTTGTCACAATATGTGGTTGCTAAGGTGTTTGGAACACTGTTTAGTATGTTACTATGTAGTTGCTGAGGTGTTTGGAACACTGTTTAGTATGTAACTATGTAGTTGCTGAGGTGTTTGAAACACTGTTTAGTATGTTACTATGTAGTTGCTGAGGTGTTTGGAACTGTTTTTAGAATGTTACTATGCGGTTGCTGAGGTGTTTGGAACACTGTTTAGAATGTTACTAAGTAGTTGCTGAGGTGTTTGGAACACTTTCGATAATGTTACTATGCAATTGCTTTTTAGAAAGCTGTCACAGTATGAAGTTGCTAAGGTGTTTGGAACACTTTAAGAATGTTGCTTTGCAGTTGCTGAGGTGTTTGGAATAGTTTCTAGAATGTTGCTATGCTGCGTCTCACCCTCCACATACTCCATGACCATACACAGGTGTCTTCTGGTCTCAAAGGAGCAGAACATGCTGACCACAAACGGGTTTTCAGCAAAGGTCAGGATGTCTCGCTCCACAAATGCCTGTTGGATCTGGTTCCTCAGAATCAGGTTCTGCTTGTTGATTTTCTTCATCGCAAATCGCTGTCGGGTCTCCAGATGACGGACCAGATACACCTCGCTGAAAAACACAAAGCAACTTCTGTCTTGTACACAGTATATACATACAACTGTACAAATGTAAATAAGCTGGGGCGCTGAGGTGTTTGGAATTGGACACAATATTCAATCTGTACAGTGTGTGTTAGTTTACCCGTAGGCTCCATTGCTGATGAGTTTGATGGTCTGGAAATCTGCCTCTCCTGGTGGCTTCATGGGTTTCATTTTTCCCTGGAAAAGAGAAAATCCCATCAAAATCCCATCACACTCTCTTGCACATCATCATTATACTCTTGAAACATCATTTCTCTGACATAGCACCAGGATATCTGAAAATGATGATGAGTGAGGGACTGTGCATGTATTCCCAAATGTCCCCACAAGTATAGCAATATCAGTACATTTTGATCTTGTGGGGACCTGTTTTGGTCCTCATGAGGAAAATGGCTCATAAATCAGACAGAATGAAGTGTTTTGAAAGTGTAAAAGTGCAGATTGTTTGCTGGTTTAGGCGTACAGTTGGAGAAAAGGACACAATATACAATCTGTACAATACATATCTCTGTGATGTCCCCACAAAGATAGCTGTACAAGTGTGTGTGTGTGTGTGTTCAGACCTCTGCAGAATCGTCTGTCTCTGGTGTGACGGGACCCTCGCTGTCATAATGCTCTCGACTGACCATCTCTGAAACACAGACGTCACAGACGGTCAGTGATCACCTGACGGCCCTCTGTGATGACAGCAGTTATGTGTGTGTGTGTGTGTGTGTGTGGGGGGTGTTTGTGGTTTCTCACCCTCCAGAGGGTCTCGTGTCAGACCCAGCTGATTGATGATGTAGCGTGGGATGTCCGTCTTCATTAGATGACCTTCTTTAGCATGATCTTCAGCCGCTTCCAGCAGATGGTAGAACTCTTCAGGGTTAAACTCCTGCACACAGCAGATCAGACACTCATACTGCTGCTACTGTATCACAACAAAGCAACTTCTTTGAATGTTGCTATGCAGCTGCTAAGACGTCTGGAACTTTTTAGCAAGTTGCTATGCGGTTGCTGAGGTGTTTGGAGCATTTTTTAGAATGTTGCTATGTTGTTGCTAAGGTGTTTGGAACACTTAGAATGTTGCTATGCAGTTGCTGAGGTGTTTGGAACACTGTTTAGAATGTTGCTATGTCGTTGCTGAGGTGTTTGGAACACTGTTTAGAATGTTGCTAGGCGGTTGCTGAGGTGTTTGAAACACCGTTTAGAATGTTGCTATGCGGTTGCTGAGGTGTTTGGAACACTATTTAGAATGTTGCTATGTTGTTGCTAAGGTGTTTGGAACACTTAGAATGTTGCTATGCAGTTGCTGAGGTGTTTGGAACACTGTTTAGAATGTTGCTATGCGGTTGCTGAGGTGTTTGGAACACTATTTAGAATGTTGCTATGTGGTTGCTGAGGTGTTTGGAACACGGTTTAGAATGTTGCTAGGCGGTTGCTGAGGTGTTTGAAACACCGTTTAGAATGTTGCTATGCAGTTGCTGAGGTACTTAGAACACGTTAGAATTTTGCTATGTGGTTGCTGTGGTGTTTCAAACACTGTTAGAATGTTGCTATGCAGTTGCTGAGGTACTTGGAACACGTTAGAATGTTGATATGCGGTTGCTGAGGTACTTGGAACACGTTAGAACTTTGCTATGCGTTTGCTGAGGTGTTTGGAACACTGTTTATAATGTTGCTATGCGGTTGCTGAGGTGTTAGGAACACTTTTTAGAATGTTTTTATGTGGTTGCTGTGTTGTTTGAAACACTGTTTAGAATGTTGCTATACGGTTGCTGGGGTGTTTGGAACACTTTTTAGAATGTTGCTATGTGGTTGCTGAGGTGTTTGGAACACTGTTTAGATTGTTGCTATGCAGTTGCTGAGGTGTTCGGAACACTGTTTAGAATGTTGCCATGTGGTTGCTGAGGTGTTTGGAACAATGTTTAGAATGTTGCTATGTAGTTGCTGAGGTGTTTGAAACACTATTTAGAATGTTGCTATGTGGTTGCTGAGGTGTTTGAAACACTGTTTAGAATGTTGCTATGCAGATGCTGAGGTACTGAGAACACGATAGAATTTTGCTATGCGGTTGCTGTGGTGTTTGAAACACTGTTAGAATGTTGCTATGCAGTTGCTGAGGTACTTAGAACACGTTAGAATTTTGCTATGCGGTTGCTGTGGTGTTTGAAACACTGTTAGAATGTTGCTATGCGTTTGCTGAGGTGTTTGGAACACTGTTTATAATGTTGCTATGCGGTTGCTGAGGTGTTAGGAACACTTTTTAGAATGTTTTTATGTGGTTGCTGTGTTGTTTGGAACACTGTTTAGAATGCTGCTATACAGTTGCTGGGGTGTTTGGAACACTTTTTAGAATGTTGCTATGTGGTTGCTGAGGTGTTTGGAACACTGTTTAGATTGTTGCTATGCAGTTGCTGAGGTGTTCGGAACACTGTTTAGAATGTTGCCATGTGGTTGCTGAGGTGTTTGGAACACTGTTTAGAATGTTGCTATGCGGTTGCTGGGGTGTTTGAAACACTGTTTAGAATGTTGCTATGCAGTTGCTGGGGTGTTTAGATACTTTTATGCAGTTGCTACATTATGTGGTTACTAAGGTGACTGGCCTAATAGAGTTCAGTCTAGAAGTGAAGCTGAATTAAACTGAGCATTTGTAATTTGCTGAAGTACATGAACAACATCCAGACGTACTGCGAGAAGCCCATTTCAGAGCGTCTCCGTTTAACAGGGATAATGAATGCTTGAAGTGGTTTAATCCTGGAGCAGCACGGAAACATTTTCAAATGACTGTGCGAGGTTTAGAGGTGGTGGATCACAGAAGGTCAGTGATAACACTAACACACTGCTTCCAATCTAAATGCTAATGCAGCCGCAGGTTCAACTCTCATTCTTTTGTGTGTTTTGCAGTGATTCTTGTTAAAAATACATTTCTGACGTCAGAGTGAAAATGGCAATCGTCAGGCTTGTGTTGTTGGCTTCCAAAGCGGTTTAGAGCATCATGTTATATAATTGGGCAATAGTAAAGCCAAAAATATCTCACCAAACACTCCAGAAGTCGAGCAGGTCGAGCGATGATGAAGAAGATCTTCTTCACCAACTCCGTGACGAAGGTCAACTCTGAGCTCTCTGACCGTTTATACGCCTGACACACACACACACACAGAGAGATGCATGATCAGTACTAAAATCAAATATATCATTATGCACACAATGAACATTTATTTCCAGACTTATAATTATAAGGGATGCACCAATATATCAGCAGACTTTGGATTAATTAAAATCTATCAGCATATCAGCAATAATATGAAAAATGCAGACAACAATGGTTTATGAATAACACAGAGACAATGAGTAAGCATTTGTATGCTTGTAAAAAAACAAAATATATGTCATGGGGAAAGCAGCTTATGTGCACCCGCTCACGCACTGACACAAAACCATTGGCTGGTTTGGGTTAAAACGTCTTGGAAAATAAAGAAACCGGCTGCATTTAGTGAGTTGATCATTTATTGGAGCACAAAAGCTGATCATTTACATACAGCAACAACCCTGGCTTTATTTGTTAAGTTTATTTGTTAAATATGTTCTATTATATGTCAAATTAAATAACTGGTTGTTGTTGTTGTTGTTGTTGTTGTTGTTGTTGTTGTTGTTGTTGTTAAAAGAAATATTAAACATTTGAAGATAGTCATATTATATGTTTTTGTAATGCTCAATGGATACATCTCGCTTTTAGTTAATAACATTGATTTAATGCAGATATTTTTGCAAGTAATTGACCAATATCAGTTTCCACCTAAAGTTTTTGGTTAAAAATCAGTATCTGCCCCCATAAAAATCTGATCAGTGGATTGCTATGTGGTCACTAAAGTGTTCAGAATTTATTCATTCATTCATTTTCCTTTCGGCTTAGTCCTTTCACCAATCCGGGGTCGCTACAGCGGAATGAACCGGCAACTTATCCAGCAGGTTTTTAAGCAGCGGATGCCCTTCCAGCCGCAACCCATCTCTGGGAAACATCTACACACACTCATTCACACACATACACTACGGACAATTTAGCCTACCCAATTCACCTGTACCGCATGTCTTTGGACTGTGGGGAAACCGGAGCACACGGAGGAAACCCACGCGAACGCAGGGAGAACATGCAAACTTCACACAGAAATGCCAACTGACCAAGCCGAGGCTCGAACCAGCCACCTTCTTGCTGTGAGGCGACAGCACTACCTACTACGCTACTGCGTCACCTAGTGTTCAGAATAGTTTTTATAATGTTGCTATGCAGTTGCAGAGGTGTTTCGAACACTTTAGAAGGTTGCTATGTGGTTGCTGAGGTGTTAGAAGCACTGTTTAGATTGTTGCTATGCAGTTGCTGAGGTACTTGGAACACGTTAGAAAGTTGCTATGTGGTTGCTGAAGTACTTGGAACACGTTAGAATGTTGCTATGTGGTTGCTGAGGTACTTGGAACACTGTTTAGAATGTTTCTATGTGGTTGTTGAGGTACTTGGAACCCATTAGAATGTTGCTATGCCTTTGCTGAAGTACTTAGCAAATGCATAGCAACATTCTAACGTGTTCTGAGGTACTTGGAACACGTTAGAATGTTGCTATGTGGTTGCTGAGGTACTTGGAACACTGTTTAAAATGTTTCTATGTGGTTGTTGAGGTACATGGAACATGTTAGAATGTTGCTATGCAGTTGCTGAGGTACTTGGAACACTGTTTAGAATTTTTCTATGTGATTGTTGAGGTACTTGGAACACGTTAGAATGTTGCTATGCAATTGCTGAGGTACTTGGAACACGTTAGAATGTTGCTATGCGGTTGTTGAAGTACTTGGAACACGTTAGAATGTTGCTAAGTGGTTGCTGAGGTACTTGGAACACTGTTTAGAATGTTTCTATGTGGTTGTTGAGGTACTTGGAACACATTAGAATGTTGCTATGCCATTGGTGAGGTACTTGGAACACGTTAGAATGTTGCTATGCAGTTGCTGAGGTACTTGAAACACGTTAGAATGTTGCTATGCGGTTGCTGAGGTACTTGGAACAAGTTAGAATGCTGCTATTTGGTTGCTCAGGTACTTGGAACATGTTAGAATGTTGCTATGCCATTGCTGAGGTACTTGGAACACATTAGAATGTTGCTATGTGGTTGCTGAGGTACTTGGAACACGTTAGAATGTTGCTATGTGGTTGCTGAGGTGTTTGGAACACTTTAGAAGGTTGCTATGCAGTTGCAGAGGTGTTAGAAACACTGTTTAGAATGTTGCTATGCAGTTTCTGAGGTACTTGGAACATGTTAGAATGTTGCTATGCGGTTGCTGAGGTACTTGGAACACGTTAGAATGTTGATATGTGGTTTCTGAGGTACTTGGAACACGTTAGAATGTTGCTATGCGGTTGCTGAGGTACTTGGAACACTGTTTAACATGTTTCTATGTGGTTGCTGAGGTACTTGGAACACGTTAAAATGTTGCTATGCATTTGCTGAGGTACTTGGAACACGTTAGAATGTTGCTATGCAGTTGCTGAGGTGTTAGAAACAGCGTTTAGAATGTTGCTATGCAGTTGCTGAGGTACTTGGGACACTTTGAAAGGTTGCTATGCAGTTGCTAAGGTGTTTGGAACACATTTTTATCTTAATTTCTGCACTTTATGAAATGTTAGACCGTTGAATGCTCAATGAATTCAACCCTTTTTTGTCAGTACAATGAATTAAATGTAAATTTACAAACTAGCTAAAAATGGACCAATATTGGTGTCTGACAATTTTGTTTTGTTAAAATCAGTATCAAAAAAATCTCATCTCTACTAATTAAAAAATGTTTGCTATTTCTCTTATTTATTTCTAGACTACTTATTCATAGCAAACTGCTATCCAGCATATAGAACAGCACATCACTCACATCGTCCAGAAGTTTCTCCAGGTTCTCCTGCAGCTCAAAGAAGTAGACGGATGTGATGAGGCCCTCTCTAGATTTGGTCAGGCAGTCTCTGGACAGCTCGATGATCTGGTGATGGATAAAGCTCAGGACCCCATCGGCCAGCTGCAGGACGTTCTCAGGACAGTACGAGTGGACAAAATCACACAACCTGCCCTCCATCTGCGCTGTGGCCTGACAACAAGGAACAATTACAGAGATTACTTATGAATATTCAACTCATATTTTGGACATGTGTTTTTTTTCTTAAATCAAAATCCGAAATATCACTAACATTACAATTACAATCCACAAACTTTACTATTTAAAATCTGCATACAAATTAAAAGAACATTAGAATCAATACCAATATGTAAGTGTGTATAGTGTGTGTGTGTGTGTTAACGTCTGTTCAGTCGTCCTCAGTTAACCTGACTCTTCTCTAATGATATAAATGTGTTTGTCTGACAGCAAACTGAGACACCAGACACCAGTAAGAGTCTTAGTGCATGTGTATTAGTGTCAGTTCAGATTCCACACACACACACAAAGCTGCATGTAGTTTAAGTAATAATCAATACAGTTTCCCCTAAGACGTCTAATGTTAGAAAAAGCTTCACATGACGAGGTCAGCAAAGCACTTCATGACAGCAGCACAGAGAGATTTACTGTAAATATCGCTGATGTTTCTCCTAAAATCCCTTTGGAGTAATAAACGAGTCACGAGGCATCATTCAGGGAGAGTTTATAGTTACAAAATAAATGTGGAGCAGCTCAGACCATTTGATGGAAAATGACTGATTAATATCGACTTGTTATTTGATGTTCGACTGCAAATGCTACAGAGTTTAACAAGTTACATTTAAGGCGTTTTAAATTCCCTAATTCTCTCCGACACAATAACTACCGCGGGAAGAAACAGTGTTTGGTTCCCTCAGACTAAAGTGTTTTGAATATTTAAGATTTTAAGGCCTTTTAAAAAAGCATCTTTATTTAAAGAGAACCTATTATGCAAAAATCACTTTTATAAGGGGTTTGAACACAGTTGTGTGGCATCAGTGTGTAAATATAACCAGCCTCCAATGGTAAACACTAATTAATTCTATTTTCTATAATCAGACTTGATATAAACAGTCTGCAGAAACACTTTAATCGACAATCTCCATTTGTACGTGTCATTACAAGGGTAAAGCCCCGCCCACTAGTGACATCATCTCTCCCTCATTAGCATATGACGTTAGTCTTGTTTTTGAATCTGCCACTATGCTGACACACAGGCATCTGTACCTCCGCCCTCTTTTGAAAAGAGCACAATCTCATTTGCATTTAAAGCGACAGTCACCAAAACAGCACAATTAGGGTCAAAGCCTAAAAGGGTCAGTTTCAGAGAGTTAGAAAACATTATAAGTGTGGTATTTTGAACTGAAACTTCACACACACTCTCTAGAGACATCAGGGACTTATTTTACATCTTGTTTCAAGACATTTTCAGACTTTTTAAGGACATACGGCCACACTGATTTTACTATTATACTAGCTGGGTTTCCATCAGCCTGTGTTAATGCGCATTTTGAAGTATTGCATGGGAGTGCAAAATCCAATTCACAAAAGGCTTGCTTGAGGTGGTTTTGGACTAGCGAAGAAGGGTTAATGTGAATAATCGGAGATGGAAATAAAGAACTGCGCGGGACTAGATTTGTAATCCCGCTCCTGCCCTCTCCGCCAGGTTTTATTCTGCACCCGACTGCTCCCGCCGTATATTCTGTCTTCGTCACCCACTGCCCGACCCACCCCGTTTTCTACCCGACCGTTCCCGCTAAATTCAGATCTGGTTTTCAAAATTACATTAAAATTGGGGACTACCAAAATAGAGATAACAGATAAAAGGGTAGGTTGTGCAAGGATTGTAGGCTTAATGTCAGTTTTGTTTGCCCCTTTGTGATGAGACACGAGTGCCACGTGACTTGCGGTGAGGTGTGTGGCCGGTGAGGCACTGACTCTTTCAAAGTCAGATTTTATATCCACTCAATATATTTGCAAACTACCGATTGTGTTTCATATATCATATTAGCATTATTTCTATACATATAGCAGAAACATATTGGGCCAAGGAAGAATGTAAAATGTATAGCGGTTCAGTATGCCTCCTAAACAACACCCAGCTGGATGCTACACAGTCCAGACACTCTATCTCAGGAGTGCTATATTGTTAGACTGCCCGCTCCGATTCAAATTACACCAGAGTTACCGATCGCTACCGCGTTTTATTGGGAAATTTATTCCAGTGCTGCAAGAAATCTGGTCGGTCCCGCGGCTGTACCGCAGACCTGTAATGCAGACCTCTAGATGGAAATGCACGTATTGGTCTCTGTTATGTTTGCCTTGTTTACTGTTGGTTGCTAGGTTACCAATACCACAGTCAGCCACTGTGAGAAATTAATGGAAACGGATCTAATTCAAATTTTGGATTTTTATTTATTTTATTTTTTCGCAGAAGAGATGACACAGTGGCTCAGTGGTTAGCATTGTCACCTCACAGCAAGAAGGCCGCTGGTTCGAGTCCAGGCTGGGTCAGTTGGCATTTCTGTGTGGAGTTTACATGTTCTCCCCATATTCTTGTGGGTTTCCTCCGGGTACTCCAGTTTCCCCCACAGTCTAAACACATGCACAATAGGTGAATTGGATAAACTAAATTAACTAGTGAATGAGTGTGTATGGGTGTTTTCAAGTACTGGGTTGCAGCTGGAAGGGCATCCGCGGGGTAAAACATATGCTGGATAAGTTGGCGGTTTATTCCGCTGTGGCGACCGCTGATGAATAAAGGGACTAAGGCGAAGGAAAATGAATGAATTTTTTTGCAAACTTTAATTTGCTTCACATTAGGATAAACATCCAGCTACTGTTAAGATCTCTTCAGACGGCACTTGTGATTCTGGAAAAATAATTTTGTATCTCTACAGTCTTATTTTATGTGCTTTTTTAAGTCATTGATGGTAATTTGTATCATTACCAATGAATTTTAGGAAAAACATCTGAGAAAACGTTCCTTATAAATATTCTCAGTTTAATCTTGTTGCTGTCTTAGGAAAAAATGCTCTGGGTTTCTGATACTAACAGTCATTTATCTGTTCCCCATTCTGTCTACTTTTATATGCATGTATTTATGTTGACATATTATATTACTTTGATCTTCTAACATTAAAAATCCCATTTCTATTCTTTTTTCCTCCTTATAGAAACATGTTTCTATCAATTTCACTATTAATATTTATTTCTAGACTATTAATAACACAATATAATATAATATAATGTAATATAATAAAATATAATACAATAAAATACAATATAATATAATATAATATAATATGATATAATATAATATAATATAATATAATATAATATAATATAATATAATATAATATAATTAAATATAATATAATATAATATAATATAACATAATACAATAAAATACAATATAATATAATATAATAAAATACAATACAATACAATATAATATAATATAATATAATATAATATAATATAATATAATATAATATAATATAATATAATATAATATAATATAATTAAATATAATATAATATAACATAACATAATACAATAAAATACAATATAATATAATAATATAATATAATATAATATAATATAATATAACATAATATAATTAAATATAATATAATATAACATAACATAATACAATAAAATACAATATAATATAATATAATTAAATATAATATAATATAACATAACATAATACAATAAAATACAATATAATATAATATAATTAAATATAATATAATATAATAAAATACAATACAATATAATATAATATAATATAACATAATACAATAAAATACAATATAATATAATAAAATATAATATAATATAATATAATATAATATAATATAATATAATATAATATAATATAATATAATATAATTAAATATAACATGATATAGTATAATATAATATAATATAATATAATATAATATAATATAATATAATATAATATAATATAACATAATACAATAAAATACAATATAATAAAATACAATACAATATAATATAATATAATATAACATAATACAATAAAATACAATATAATATAATATAATATAATTAAATATAATATAATATAATATAATATAATATAATTAAATATAATATAATATAATACAATATAATAAAATACAATACAATATAATATAATATAATATAATATAATATAATATAATATAATATAATATAACATAATATAATATAATATAATATAATATAATATAATATAACATAATATAATATAATATAATATAATATAATATAATATAATATAATATAATACAATATAACATAATACAATAAAATACAATATAATATAATATAATAAAATACAATACAATATAATATAATAAAATACAATACAATACAATATAATATAATATAATATAATATAATATAATATAATATAATATAATATAATATAATATAATGTAATATAATATAATATAATATAATATAATATAATTAAATATAATATAATATAACATAACATAATACAATAAAATACAATATAATATAATATAATTAAATATAATATAATATAATATAATATAATATAATATAATATAATATAATATAATATAATATAATATAATATAATATAATTAAATATAATATAATATAACATAACATAATACAATAAAATACAATATAATATAATATAATTAAATATAATATAATATAATATAATATAATATAATATAATATAATATAATATAATATAATATAATATAATTAAATATAATATAATACAATATAACATAATACAATAAAATACAATATAATATAATATAATAAAATACAATACAATATAATATAATATAATATAATATAATATAATATAATATAATATAATATAATATAATATAATATAATATAATATAATATAATATAATATAATTAAATATAATATAATATAACATAACATAATACAATAAAATACAATATAATATAATATAATTAAATATAATATAATATAATAAAATACAATACAATATAATATAATATAACATAATACAATAAAATACAATATAATATAATATAATAAAATATAATATAATATAATATAATTAAATATAATATAATATAATATAATATAATTAAATATAACATGATATAGTATAATATAATATAATATAATATAATATAATATAACATAATACAATAAAATACAATATAATAAAATACAATACAATATAATATAATATAATATAACATAATACAATAAAATACAATATAATATAATATAATATAATTAAATATAATATAATATAATATAATATAATTAAATATAATATAATATAATACAATATAATAAAATACAATATAATATAATATAATATAATATAATATAATATAATATAATATAACATAACATAATATAATATAATATAATATAATATAATATAATATAATATAATATAATATAATATAATATAATATAATATAATATAATATAATATAACTAAATATAATATAATATAATATAACATAACATAATACAATAAAATACAATATAATATAATATATATAATATAATAAAATTAAATTAAATATAATAAACTGAATTTAAAAGATGACAATTATGCTGACATTGTAGAGGTGAGAAATCAGGTAGACATACAGTATGGTGTGAAAACAGTTTGAGTGTGTGTGTGTGTGTGTGTTTTACCTTAGGGAAGCGCTCCCTGTAAACATGATTCATCATGATGATCTCATTGTCGTAGCAGGAGTGAGAGCGACCAGGACTGAACACAACACATGAGAAAGAGTGTGTTAGATTAACTCTTGAAGTAAACACAAGCATAAAGAAAATCCCATGTAGAGATCTGATAAATGGCAATATACGATATACAAATTACATTAATGACATACATGTTTGGATTTCACATAAATAGAAAAAACGCTATATATGCAACATATACAGGAGTTGGCGAATGAAACACTGGCCAATGAGTCCACCTTCACTGTCTTTCCCACATCTGGGAGAGTTATGGTGTGGAGAAGCCCCAAAGAAGCGTCCCACCCAGACTGCTGCATGTCCAGAGTAAAGCATGGGGGTGGATCAGTGATGGTTTGGGCTGCAATATCATGGCATTCCGTCTGCCCAATACTTGTGCTTGATGGGCACATCCCTGCCAAGGACTATCAAACCATTCTAGAGGACCATGTGCACCTAATGGTCCAAACATTGTATCCTGAAGGCGGTGCCATGTATCAGGATGATAATGCACCAATACACACAGCAAGACTGCTGACAGAGTGATTTGATGAACATGAAATTAAGGTTGAACATCTCCCATGGCCTGCACAGTCACCAGATCTAAACATTACTGAGCACTTTGGAGGAGTGAGTCAGGAAAGGTTTTCCTCCGCCAGCATCACACAGTAACCTGACCACTATTCCTCTAACCACTACATCTTACACCATACTAATGAATTATTATTGTGGTCTAAAACCAGGGGGTTGTGTGCTTACCTCAGGCTCCGTGAGCGTGGTCTTATGTGAGGTGAGCAGCGTCCTCCATCATCATCGGTGATGCTCTCTGTGCTGCCGAAGTGTTTGGACAGAAAGTGCAGCTCGTCCATGGTGGGTTGAGACGGCAGCTGATGCAGACGCTCCTGAGACGAGCTGGAAGACTGCGGACACGCACAGATTAACCCATATCAAAGTCAAGGTCAACTTTATTTGTATAGCACCTTAAAACAACATGAATGTTGACCAAAGTGCTTCACCGACATGGCAAGATAAAAAACAATTAGTCAGCCAAAGAGGAGAAAATCATATATATGTTTATATGAGATCATATAAACGGATGAAGAATCTACATCTGAAGCATCAGCTCAGTTTCAGTCCAGTCTTATCAGAATATCAAGCTTTTACTACATTAAAAACAGCTACTTTTTAAAGTATTTAAACATTAAAATGAATAAACATTGGTCACGCTTTACAATAAGGGTCCATTAGTTGATGTGCTTACTAACATGAACACTTGTACAGCATTTATTAATCACAATTCAGCATCTACTAATGCATTATCAAAATTAAAATTCATGCTTGTTAACGTTAGTTAATGCACTGTGAGTTAACATGAACTATGTTATTGTCATTAACTAACTTGAACAAAGATGAGTAAATACTCTAATACTCTAATAAATGTATTTTTCACTGTTTGTTCGTGTTAGTAAACACACTGACAATACAATACAATACAACCCTATTGCAAAGTGCTACCTAAACATTGAATACATTTTTTTTTAAATGCGCTCAAAAGCTGCTGGAACTACTTTATCTGCGCATTTATCTTAAAATAACAGCACACCTTGGAATGCTCATCAGCCAATCAGAATCAAGAGTGTACAATCAACCCTTAGAAAACAGCTGAGTGAAAGTGAGTTACCGTTGAACTGGGTGTGTTGGTTCCATATCCAGAAGAGGGAAGAGACGCCAGCGACCAGCGACGCCCATCACTGCATAGATAGATAGATAGATAGATAGATAGATAGATAGATAGATAGATAGATAGATAGATAGATAGATAGATAGATAGATAGATAGATAGATAGATAGATAGATAGATAGATAGATAGATAGATAGATAGAT